>PVIA01009025.1:0-65282 GCA_004024845.1 Tonatia bakeri
AGAAACGGGATCTGACCCTGCTTGGGTGGGAACCTGGCTGTAACATGACTAATCATGGGAAACAGGACCAAGAGAAAGTCTGTGGCAGAAACTTACCTTTGGAATGAACTGAATTTGAAGGGCCCTCAAGATTCAGGAGATTGGGAGTCTGACCTGGAGTTCAAGGATGAGGCAGGATGGCCCTTAGGTGTTCTGAGTGTGGCAGCATCCCTTTTGAAAGCCTAGTTCCTTTCATCCCCCCATAAGTGGCATGTGCTTCAAGGTCATAGTCAACCTTTTTTTTTTTAAGAAGGTAGAATATCTTACAAATAAGAGCCTTTGGCTTTGTCTTGGAATAGTCTGGGGCACCACAGTGTGTAAGTCACCCCCTTTGAATCGGCTTCTATGATACATACTTTATATAGCTCTTCTATTCAAATCTGCAAACCTTCAGTCATCTCAGAAGGTCGGTCAGACTCCCATGATTGAGGAGACCGGGACCAGGAGAGTGTGGGGTTGTGGGCCAGGTTCATTCGGTCAGTGGCCGTGTGCTGGCCGGGGCGCTCTCGTTCTCCCCTGGGGAGGAGCAAAGGGCACCATCCTCCAAGCCTGCGAACCCCGTCCATCTCCTGTCCTACCCCACGGTGCGGCCGGTTCTTGCATTCGCAGGGGCTCCTTAGAACCACTTTGTGTTTCTCTGATCTCTCGTAGTTGGTTACAGCTGATCCCTTTTAAAGTTCTAAACTTTCCTTCCCTGCATCCTTGAGAGTATAGACAGTTTGTGTTCACTTCTATTGAAAACAGTCTCGTCATGAGTGACCAGCCTGCAGCCTCCACTCCCACATACACCCGTCCCGGCTCCCAAACAAGCCTTTGTGTCTTGGTGCCGGTGTTAAGAGCAGGGTGGGTCGTTAACGGAAAATGTGTCTGTTGTCACCCTCAGGGCGTCCTTCAACTCCAGCGACACTGACTGTTCTGTGCCCTTTCGTGCCCCCTGTGCATCATGGCCTCCCTGGGAGAAATGGGGGGCGGGCGAGAGGTCCCGCTCAGTGGGGAGCACCAACAGCACCCCAATGAGATGGCGTTGATAGTGTAATGGGCCACAGCACATCCTGCGAAGCTGTAACAATGAGGCCCACCCCATCGGCGGTCCCCAGCAGAGGACAGCTTAGATAAACCATCCGCCAGTCGATTCACCTAATCGTTGTGGAGATTCACGCTCTTCACTTTGGCCTGTTCCTTTTCCTGCCGTTCAGATGCTTTGAACCTCCGGAACCGGCAGGTCATCTGCGTCACCCTCAAGGTCATCCAGCACCTGGTCCTGTCGGCCGAGATGGTGGGCGAGGCCCTGGTTCCCTATTACCGCCAGATCCTCCCCATCCTGAACATCTTCAAGAACATGAACGGTGAGTCATTCCAAAAGGCAGCCCGACTGCTGAGGCCTAAAAAGGGGCAGTGGTTTGAAGCAGAGTTAATTAGCAGCCCATTTAGGATTTATCATTGCGGATAAACCGAGATCCATGCAGAGGTTTAAACAGCATAATCCCCACCGCGCCTCCTCCTGCTCCCCAGGAAGCAGTGAAATCAACAACTTCATTGATTGCTCCTCACACGCACAGCTCACTCAGTGCAAATGCACTGAAGCAGCTCTGTGATCTGCCAGTAATTCTATCGTAAAGTTATTTGTAATAGTTTTTGGAATACATTAGTAAGTTTTGAGTTTGTCCTTTCTCTTGATAATAATTCTACCTTTAGGTACTTCTGTTAAAATTGCAGCGTTTGTTGATTCAAGATGAATTTTTAAAGCAATATCTAATAAAATGTGGTACAGGTGGTTTGGAGAGTTTTAATATATATCTTCCATTTCTAAAAAAATGAGTAGAAAAATACATAACTTGTAACTACTCAGTTGATGGTAAGTACTGTTTAAAAATATATACATATGTATACATGCTGGAACATTTATTTGTTAAAATGTTAGTTTATAAGTCGTCGGAGGTCCTGAGACACTCAGATGTACCCCAGCGAGTGCATGACAGGCTGTGGTGACCGACCCTTGGCAGGAGGTGGGTGCACATCTGTTCACCAAGAATGTGAGTTTCTTTTTTTGCCTTTTGAAACTATGTGAACATAATTTCCTTTTATGTTGCTAAATTTGAAGTCCCATACTCTCTCTAAGCGTGGTGTAAGTCAACATGAAAGTTAATTCCTGACATCCGTGTAAGTAAGTTAGTAATTTAGTGAATACTGCACGAACATTTTGTGACGTGATCTCATTATACGTACAAAAAAAAAAATCAAACAAAAAATGGGGTGTGTGGCAGCTCCCACCACATGTTATGTTTAAATAAGTACTTTATTTAGAATCACTATTTTGTATATTATTCCCAAATTTCTTTTAAACATCTACTCAGGCAGATTATTCAGGAAATCATAGAATTCTCAGAAAGTTGTTAGCTGACTTTCAACAGTAGGGCCTACTTGTATGTTTCATATTAAACACATTTAGTAAAGAGAACTTCACCTGGGGCTGTGGAAGCTTAAGAAGACTCAGAATGGAGAGCGTTGGTCCCACTTCAGGACCTCTGGAGAGCTGTAGAGTCCGTGCAGTTAGAGGAGATGGTCACTCTTTCAGGAAAGCAAAACTTGGATGCTAGTAATTGAGTATTTCATGGTCTAAACTGCAAGTTCCAATAACAGCATTTTTAGTATACGGAAAATAATTGTTAAACATTCTTAATGCAGAATTGTATTTTTACTGCATGGATATTGGGTTGGCCAGAAAGTTCATCTGGTTTTTTCCATGAGAGGGCTCTAGTAGTTGTCCTTAACTTCATTTGAAACAGTCTAGTCAGATTGTGTTGTGACAGCTGTCATATCAGTGTGCATTTAAAAAACTTATCAAAATCGGTAAATTTTTGTATAGCCATTTTAATATTGAAGATGGAAGAAAATAAGCAACATTTTTAACATATGTGCTTTATTATTTCAAGAAAAAGATTTCTGAAGTATATGTAAAAGGTGCTGTGACTGACTGAATATGTAAAAGGCAGTTTAAGAAATTTTGTGCTGGAGATTTTTCACTGGATATTGCTGGTCTACAGTTGGGTAGATCAGTTGAAGTTGATAGCAATCAAATGGAGACATTAAGTGAGAATAATCAATGTTCTACCATGTGGGAGATAGCCAACATTCTCAAAATATCTAAATCAGACTTCCGGTCAAGATGGAGGCATAGGTAAACACACTTTGCCTTGTTACACAACTACAGAAAAGATCACAACTAGACTAAAAAACAAATATCACCCAGAACCATCAGAAAATGGAGTTGTATGGAAGTCCAACCACCAAGGATTTAAAGAAGCCACATTCATCTAGGTGGGTAGGAGGGGCAGAGATGCAGAGAGAGGTGGTGAAATGGGTGGTCCCACATTCATATGTGGTGGGTAAAAATCAGGAGGGATACTTCAGGAGCAAGGGATTCCAGCCCCAAACCAAACCATCCAGCAGCCCAGGGTTCCAGCTCCAGGAAGATAAATCCCCATAACTTCTGTCTGTATAAACCAGTAGGGGTTGGGGTGGTGGAAGAAACTGCCAAATTATCAGAAGTCTCCTCTAAAGGGCCCACACAGACTTAGACCTTACCTAGGACACACACGGATCCAGCCCCTTTGGGATTCAGCACCAGGGTGACATCTGGAAGGGCACAAGTGGCATGTGGGGGGAAAGTGAAGTGACTGGAAACAGGGTGAGTGCTGAGAGAGCTTCCTCCTGGGTAAACCTCCAAAAGCCAGGCAGCAGCACTGTCCCCTCTTCAAGACCTCCCCTACACAGAGCCAGAGAGTGGTGAAACAGATTGCCCCACCCTGGCAATCTCCTAAGACTCCACCCCATGCAATTTACAACCCCACTCTTGTACAATATTGACCATGGTTGCCAAATTGAGGAAACAAAGGAACATGGTCCAAATGGAAAAACAGAACAAAACTCCTGGAAAAGAACTAAATGAAATGGAGATAAGCAGCCTATCAGATGCAGAGTTCAAAATACTGGTTATCAGGATGCTCAAAGAACTCCTTGTGTATGGCAACAGCATAAAAAAGTCCCAGGCAGAAATAAAGGCTGCATTGAGTGAAATATAGAAAAATCTACAGGTAACCAATAGTGGAGGGGATGAAGCTGAGAATCAAATCAATGTTTTGGAACATAAGGAAGAAAAAAGAATTTAATCAGAACAGAAAGAAGAAAAAAAATTTAAAAAGTGAGAATAGACTAAGGAGCCTCTGGGACATGTTCAAATGTACCAACATCCAAATCATAGGGATGACAGAAGGAGGAGAGGAAGAGCAAGAAATTGAAAACTTATTTGAAAAAATAATGAAAGAAAATTTTCCTAATTTGGGAAGGAAATAGACATACAAGTCCAGGAAGCACAGAGAATCCCAAACAAGTTGGACCCAAAGAACACACCAAGGAACATTATAATTAAAATGCCAGAGGTTAAAGATAAAGAAAGAATCTTAAAAGCAGCAAGAGGAAGGCAGAGGGTTACTTACAAAGGAGTTCCCTTAAGACCGTCAGCCAAATTCTCGAAAGAAATTTTACAGGCTAGAAGGGACTGGCAAGAAGTATTCAAAGTGATGAAAAGCAAGGACCTATAACCTAGATTACTCTGTCCAGCAAAGCCATCATTTAGAATGAAGGGTCAGATAAAATGCTTTACAGACTAGGTAAAGTTAAAGCAGTTCATCATCACCAACCCATTATTATATGAAATGTTGAAGGGACTTCTTTAAGAAAAAGAAGATAAAAACTATGAATATTAAAATGGAAACAAATTCACAACTATCAACAGCTGAATCTAAAAATACAAACCAAACAAACGATCAGAACAGGAACAGAATCACGGAAATGGAGATCACTTGGAGGGTTTTCATCTGGGAGGGTGAAGGGGAAAAGTGGGGGACAGGGGACAGGGATTAAGAAGCATAAATGGTAGGTACAAAATAAATAAGGGAATATTAAGAATAGTCTAGGAAATGTGAAGCCAATGAAGTTACATGCATGACCCATGAACATGAACTAAGGGGGTGATTGCTGGAGGGAATAGGGGTACCAGGTGGAGGGCAAAAAAGGGAGGAAATTGGGACAATTGTAATAGCATAACTACTAAAATATATTTTTTAAAAAGAAGAAATATCCAAATCAATAAAGTTATTAGTGAAAATGAAAAATGTGTCTTTTACAGAAAAAAAAAACACACTAAGTGGACTTATTGGCCAACCCGATATCCATGGCATTGCAGAATGAGTCTGGGCACACACACTGTTCAGTTATGGTTCATAAATGAAACCCTAAGGACAATGTCATAGAATCTGATGAACTTGAGAGAGACAGGGGCAGAGATGAGAGAGACAGAATGGGAAGAGAGAGCTGGAGATGGCAGAGCTGCAGTTATTCAAGATGCAGAGGAGTCGGGGAGCAGCTGCCTCCCACAGCCCCGTGACAGCGAACACTTCCGAAGCATGTGATTTGCAAGTGTCTTCTCAGTAGCCCTCAGAAACCTACGGTACCCATACTGTTTTCATTTTTTCATTGTAAAAGTTGCCTCTCTGAGACTCCCCCCCACCCCATATCGACATTTGCTTCTGTATTGACTGGCTGGCGTGGTAGCCGAGCGCTGGCCCCTGCCCCCTGTCCCACCCAGGGTAGGTGAGCACTGCAACCCACAGCCAAGTCTGGAAGTGAAATCCAAGCTTTCATTTTGTATCTTCCCACATAAAAGAAGAGACAGTGATGTGGAAAGACCGTGAGAGTCTCCCTGCCGCCCCAGAAAACGGTGAAACAGTCGGTGCAGTTGCCTCAGCGCCAGACGGGGCTCTGGGAGCTCAGACCACCAGACGAGACTTGGGGTCCCCCCGCCTTCCTCATTGCACCCTCTACCCAAATCTTCACCTGGCAGGTGTTCGCGTGCTGACCAAGAGAGATGACTGGCCTTAGGAATGTCTCCCCATTTAGATGTTATCTATGTGGGGGGTTGATAGTTTTTGCCATAGCTTTAATTGGTCCCAAATATGGCTAATTATTTGGGAAGATTTCTAAATGCATGCCCCAGGCATTCTACACTGAACTATTTCCCGCCAATATCTTTGTGACATTCGAGGGGGAAAAACATGGGCTTCGGCTTCGTCTTCTCCTTATCTGAGAAACCTGCCAGTGCGATGCCAGAGTGCAGTCTGCTTTGTTTCCAGAGGGCCAAATTATAAAATCGGAGCGTTCTAGCTGTTACACTTGAAGCTATTCTTCAAGTGTCTGTTCCCGTTCTATTAGCAGAAGCTTATCACAGGGCTTCCAATGATAATAGTATTTTCACTATAAACATAATTTAGCTTAATAGCATTTTAATAAATCCTGCTTTATGATTATAAATATTCATATTCACAGAACTATATATACCTACTTTATTTAAGCAGATGTGTTCAGTAACAGATATATTTATTTACAGTTAAAATTATGTTAAAAATTTGCTGCGTGCAGCATTAGAAACAAATCTCACCCTCACTGGCAATGCAGGTGAGCAACTTCACACACTTCGGTTTCCTCTCCTGATCTTCCTTGTAGATGAGCGTCGTGTTAAATTCCGACTCAGACATAGTTCTTCCAAATCCCACAACAGACTCTGCTGGAGAATGAGACCAGACATAAATGACAGAGGGAAAGAAACAGAGTGAGAGAGAGTATTCCTCAAATATAATGACCTGTCCTCCTGTCTGTGTTCTCTCGAATCACAAGCTTGAACTGCATCCCGCTGCCTGCCTCTTCTTGCAGTTTCTGTCCTATTTTAATGTCAGGTGGGCTTTCTCTGAGTGGCTTGGGACTGGACGGACACTTGGGCAGTCACCACGACAAGGAGCCCGGGTACAGTGTCTCCCCAGTGGACGGGAAGGGCAGGGGCGCATGAGCCAGCAGCTGCAGCCTGTGCCCCCCCGACACGCCCACAGGCTCAAACAGACATGATACCAAGCCCGTCCTCGGAGGGAGAGGGGCTCTGTGCTTCTGTTTATGAATAACATTCTTCCCGGGCTTTAACTGGGCTGTGATTTAAAAAACTACAGATACATCTGAGACGGGAGTTGTAATGGGAAATGAAGAGTAAGCTTTGGAGCCAGAAGAGAGATGCACTTAGGCAAGTCCTGTGACCCTCTGAACTTAGTATTTCCATCTAGTAAGAGCTGTAGGTTGCTTTTGTGTAGGGTTGCTTTTGTGTAGGGTTGGCATGACAGTCAAGACAATGTATCCAGCTGCTTCATGTAGAGGCTGGCCTTGTGGGGGAATTAAAAGAGATAGCCACCATTATCCTGCAATGTTATATACATATACAGTATTATATACATGTATTGTTATATGATATTATATACAAATGTAGCAATGCCATATAAATTGTTACCTAGCAACACAAACGAGTGACTGAATGCCATGTGTCCTCTGTTGGGTACCCGGAGCCTGTGACCGAGGCCCAGCCTCCCGGTTCCCCAGCAGCGCCATCCCCGTGGTTTCATGCGATCCATCCTACCGCTGATTGCCCAGCACCAGGTACGTGGCCCAAGGAGTGACGGGCTCTGGAGTCATCCCAGGTGACTGGTTTTCAGCTCCACCCCTCCCTGCCACGATCTTCAGGCTGGAGTGCGTGGCTGATGCTCTGAGGAAAGCTGAGTTTGCCAAACGGGGGCCTGAGTGCAGCCAACAGGAGGCGGCCGGGCCGGGGTCCTGGTCGGAAGACCCAAACTGGAGCCTGTTTCCTCAGTTCTAAATGACGAAGTTCGGATGTCTAAAGCACGCTGTCTTTCCCGTGACTGTTTTGGGGCAGAAGAGGAAGGAGGGTTTCTCAGACAGAAATTTCTTCTTTGCTGGGTCCTTTTGCCAATGTTCCTAACAGTCACATAAAATTAAGAAAATAGAAGTGCTCACTGTGTAGCCTTTGGAGACGGAAGTACAATGTGAACGGCAGGGGGCATCGCACTGAACAAGCAGGAGCCAGTATGTGGCCCTGAAGCCTTCACAGCCAGCTGCTGGCGGGTGAGGCTTACCAGCAGCTGGGCTCTGCAGGCAGTCCTCGCTTTGGGTCCTCTGTCCCTAACTGTACCCATAGTCCTGAGCCGGGCACCCCCTGGGACAGTTCAGAGACTCGGGTGTCAGCGACCCTGACAGCAGCACGCGTGCGTGCTGTGGAACATGCAAAAGCGACAGTGAGAGGAGGTGTTGCTGTGTGTGGGCCGCAGACGGGCCCGGGTTCTCCTGGGAGAGCACAGGGCGCAGGTGCTGCTGCGGGCTGCTGCACGCCCAGGAACACAGCGCTGCAGTCCCAAGTTCAGACACACGGAGACAGAGAGGTCATGAGGATGCCAGGTGCACCCAAGTTTAGGATATTCACCTCAGGCCTTTGACCCTGAAATTCAAGGTGTTTCTGAAACACAGAAAAAAAATTGTTTCATACTGACCATCTTTTTTTCCCTTTTTATCGTATTTTTAGCCATTACCATTTATCCCCCACACCCTCTCCCACCTTCACCGCCCATCCCCACCCCCCAACTCCCCTGCCCCCACCCCACGCTCCGCAAGCCCCACAGGCTGACAGTGCTCTGACAGGGTGTGTTACGAGAATGGAAGAGGTCTCAGCCAGCCTGGGGTACATCCCCTTGGACATTTTCTGAGTTCTGGGGGCCTGTTCCCATGAGCCTTTAAAACATTGTTGATGGACTTTTGAGAGTTGATTGTTTACCCCGAAATCTTTAGTTTAGTTTCGTACTTTGCCTATATGAAGCTTACTTCAGAGAGCTTTAAATTTAATTTTGGAATTCAGGCTCACCCTCCATGGAATTCTGTACAATTGTGAGCCTATGAATTTTATATTTTAGAAATCTGCCTCCAAGCTCCTTGGAAATCATTAGGTTTGTTAGGCTGGAAAGCAGCGAACCTGTGTTCCAACGTGAGCATGTAGAGGACCGCATCAGAACCACAGGGCCACCATTCCCGCCAGCTGGGCTTGGAACAAGCATGTGTGTGTTTGTGTGTGTGTGTGTGTGTGTGTGTGTGTGTGTGTCCCTATCCCCTGCGCTCCTCTGCCCACGTGTCACCAGCTGGTCTAAACAGACTCCGAGGCGGAATGACGGAGCTGCCAGTGCAAGTGAGGCCCTTTGGTCTGCGCCACTGCGTCATTTACTGACTGTCACGTATTGGATAGTTAGTTCCACGAGGGCAAACTGTTTGTGTCAAGTGCTCGTTACCTGTGCAGAGTGCAGCACACCTGGAAGAAATAGGTGCTTAATACACATTTGCATGGAATGCATTCGCCGTCTGCATGGCCGGCGTTGGTTTATTCAGCCCTGCCCTTCGTCCCCTCACTCAGACTAGTGTATTTGGGTTATTTCCCCCTCCGTGTCCTTGTAGAAACCATGTCAGGGGCAGGAGCAGAATGTAAGTTGCCTCTACTTGCCCTGCCTGGAGGGTGAGCGCACCTCAGAGTTGTCTGCCTGTATCTAGAAACATGTGACCTGGCAATGGTGACCGCAGGCCTCAGAATTCAGTCCTGAAGGCTGGGATTTAGTGCCCTAGGGCCACCGTGACACATGGCTGCATCTGAGCAGCTTAAACAGAAAGTCACTGTGGCACAGTTCTGGAGCCCAGAAGTTCAAATCCAAGGTGTCTCTGGGGAAGACTGTCCCTGCCTGTCACCAGCTTCTGATGGTGCCAGCAGTCCCTAGGGCTTTCAATGGTGTCCCTCCGACGACCTTGCCCCCGTGTCTGTCTCTGTGTCTTGTCCCCTGTTCTTATGAAGACCCTGGCATTGGGACGCACTGGGTGAGGCCCACCCCACCCTAGGACGACCTCGTCTTTGCTTTGCTCATGAGGTCGACAATGACCCTGTTTCCAAACATCGGCCACATTTGGAGGTTCCAGAAAGCCATGGAGTTGGGGGACACTGTTCAGCCCAGGACAGGCTCCGGAGGTGTGTGGGGGTCGAATGCCACCACCCTTGGTAAATAAAGCTAGAAGTTGGGTGGGACTTCTGCCTTGTGACATCCCCGTGAAAGAGAACTCTCTCCTTCAATAGAAAAAGTCTCCCTTCCCTTCCAGCAGGAGAGGGTTGCTTAGTCAGGAAAGGAAGAGGACCCTGGTGCGTTCGGAGCAGAGGAGATGGCGGGGAACTGCTGTTTTCCCCCATTAGCGCTGCACCCTCATAGAGAGGCGAGCAAACACTCCCTCAGCTGCAGGAGCTGCCCTGATATCCCATGGTCACCCAAGGGCGCCGCTGCCACCAGCCCCTGGGAAGACCCTGGGGAGCCGCTCAGGGTGGCGGACTGCGTCACCTGCACCGGGCCTTGTCTCACCTGGGTGAGAAGGTTCAGCAACTTCGTGCCTGAGTGGGATTTGGACCAACAAACAGGGGTTCACCTGGCGGACAGGGACAGATGGAATGATGCGTGTAGAAACAAGAAATAGGACGGAGTTTAAGGGCAGATGCTCTGGCTTCAGGTTTCCTGGGTCTGAACCCTGACTCGGGGTTTGCCAGCGGAGTGGTCTTAGATGGATTACAGAGCTGCCCTGTGCCTTAGTGGCCTTAGTGTGAAAGGTGAGCACCTGAGAAGGTCGTCGAGCCAGTGCTCACCGACCTGCAGAGAACCGTAGGGAGATCACCTTGCACTGCCAGCGATGAGGGGGTGTGGGGAGTGGCTGAATGACAGAATGTGGGTGAACCCATTCGCAGATGAGCAGGTGTTCGGTAAACGTCACAAGTCTGTTCTCTGCCCCCCGAGGGTTGTGTGTGTGTGGTGCCACGGTGCAGTCCCTTCGAGATAATTAAGTGGCATCTATTAGTGTTAATGCGATAATTTATTAAGGTCTTAGATGCAAAATGAGTATTCAAGAGTCAGCATCTTTTTTATTACCAACAGTCAGAATTGCAATATGAAGGTTGCCTTCCAGACGCTCATGACTCCTACTTGAGGAAATCCTCCAAGGCAGACAAGCTTTTACTGCTGGACACCCTCCCCTACCCCCCAAAGAGAGTTGCTGCCCCTTCCTGGGGTCTGGCCCCTCCTTTCATAAGAGATCTGGGGTGTTTATGTCATCAGAAGGGCCCAGGTCCCTGAGGCCTGCCCGACCCTGAGGCTCCCTGAAGCCCCCAGGCAGACGCTGCCATCCTCTAACCACCTTTCACATTTGCAGTTCCTGTGTGAGTCCTTCCTAACCTGAGGGTCCTGCCCATCCAGGGCGTCCCTGGTGCACCTCATTGGCTCCGTTGTTCTCATTTCACCATGCTGCTCCCAATGTGTCACTTCTCCCAAAGGGACCCGACTGTCAGAGGAACACTGAACTGCAGACAAATCCAGTGCCCCGACACCTCTCCACCCTCCCAGGCCCGGGGCAGGTGTATCGAGAACACCTTGCACAGGTGACCTACATGCGCCGTCTCTGAATGGAGTAGGTGGGTCGCTGTTGTAAGGAATGGAAGGCTTGAGGTGGGACTGGCCCTGGCCCTGAATGGGGTATGGAAACCTACAGCCCGGGTTCTTGACCTTGACCCTTAGCGACCACCCTAAACCCGGCTCGACAATTCTTGAGATAATGCCTGTTTTCCCTGGAAGTAAATTGAGAAGTCATATCCTCCCAGGGACGTTCCTGGATCCCACTCTGAGGAGCAGGAAGCAGTGTGTCCTCTCCTGGTCACCACTCGCCAGACAGTCCAGAGATTCCGTTTCCTGCGTCCTTCTCATCTGCTGGCCTGAGGGGCCCAGGTGCAGGGGGGCCATGGGGACCCTGGCTCCTTGCTCCCCTGTCTGCAAAGCCATGTGGGAAATGTGTGCTTTGTCCTGCACCCCTCCCCTCTGAGGCCCCCCAAAAGCATCTTGGGGCAGAATGGTTTGATTGCTGTGGGTTCCCAGCCCTTGACTGGTAACACCCCCCGCTGCTGGCTGGAAACCAGCCCATTTCTGAACAGGGGGTTTCCTCTGCTCAGCAGAAGCCTCGAGCCTCTGCCTTGGGGAATCCGCAGGCTTGCTCTATTTCGGAGTCCAGTTCGGGCCCCCGGGCACATGTGGAGATACTCACCTGAGAGAAAACGGCGCTCTTTTCCTTCTGTGCAACAGAAAGGTTTCCTTAATCCGGGCAAGAAAGCAAACAGTGATCTCTAAAGTTTCGATTTAAGGAGACTCCTAATGCGGTCAGCCCATAGTTTTCACTTTTTAAATCACCAGAAGTATCACCTATTATTGGGGCTTGCTGATAATTCAAGTTTCATTCTTTTTTTCTTTTATATGCAAACCTTTCAGGAACACCAACAAATAACTTTCTAGAGGCATCTATGTGGACATGGCAGAGATAATAAGAATGTTACCAAGTGTAATTGTTATATTGAATAATTGCCATTCATGACAAAATTAAAAGGCAAGTTTAAGAGATCACTGGAGACCTAATAATAATAATAGGAATAAGCTTTACTCACAGTCGCCTGACGGCAAAGAAAAACTGTGGCCTCGTGCTGAGTCACATACACAGTCCTCTGCTCAGAACTGCTCCTTCAACAGACACGTCAAAACTCCAAACTTGACGTGTTGTCGACTGTCCCCCCTGCCCTCAGCCAGCCTGTCTGGGGTCAGGCTGCCTATCTCCCGTGGCGTGGTCTTTGTGCTGGATGTTCCATGTGCCCAGTTCCATGTGCTCAAGACCCCCTGCCCTCCCAGGAAGCTCTGCGGACATACCTTCTGGGCTTGCTAGCCGGTTCTGGGTTCTGCCAGCCCCGCAACTGGGCCCTTGGAAAAAAACCCGCACTGTCTTCTGGCCACGTGCCCCTCCAAGAGCCAGTCTGTCCAGCCAGGCCCTGGCCCTCTGACACTCCCACTCCCACGGTAGGGAGGGACGATGAGCCGGCCCCACACTCGGGGCCCAGTTTCCGCTCCCTGCCTCATGGATTCTGGCTTCCCTGAGCCCAACACAAAACTGTAGGAACAATTTTCAACTTAATGACACATCAGCATTCCGCTTTCATTGTCTCCCTCAAAGCTCTGTTTCCCACACTGGTAGAATGGGATGTGTGCAGCTCAGCAGAAGCTTACCCACCAGTGAAGGAGGAATTGAAAACTCCAGTGGACATATTTCCTTAGAAAAACTGCAAATAGCATTGATATTTCTTTGCTTGCCTGCTTCCTGTATTACGTCCTCATGTACAGCTTGAATTCACGTGCCAGGTAATGAAGGCAAAAGTGACGCTGGCAATGTTGTTATGACTAAGTTCTATTCAAGTCCTTCCAAGATCAATTTCCTTTTTCTGCCCTTAAATACAGAGCTTTCATGTGAGCTTTTTGTGAACCTATTTATATTCGTTCTGAGATGGCAATGAACCAAAAATGGCTCTCCACTCCGTCGGTGACTTTTAGATCCTGCCTCCTTATTACAGCTCTGCATTGCTCCCCCAAACCCCCCCACATTTCACGTTTAAATGTACTCTGTGCATCCTGCAGTTCTCCTTATCATACCCAAAAACTAGTGCTATGCTGTTAACATTTAACAAACCAGGTTCAGCCGTGATGACAGGATAATGCCCGCGATTCTCCTGCTTTTTCGAGCTTTGCTTTCACCTCCAGGTCAGTTGGGGGTTCTTTTTGTTTTTGTTTTTTTTGTAGACTTCCAGGGTTTTGAGAAGCATGTAGTTCTTCTAACAGAAGTCACTGAATGTCATACATATTTGTGTGTTTATTATAATTACGGTAAATAAGCACCTAACTTGACCAGATGACCAAGATGTAGGTCTGTGGAATATGTGTTATCCTTTCAAAGGTTCTTACAACCTGTGAATATTGAATGATGATATTCAAAGGGAAGCAGTATGATATTTATCATTTTTGTGATGACCAATATAGATTCCTAAGGTAATTTTTGTGAGGATTCTAGGCAACCATAGAATGAGGAGAAAGAACATGACTCCAGGCCCATCGAAACCTTCTCATGTGCCCACCCCTCTCTCAGTACCTTCTGAGCTGGTCAGGGAGCACGGCACCTTCTTGCTGTCCCTGAGGGCCGATCTCACGACCTCCAGAAAGACAAGTAAGTGCACATCACCAAGAGGACCACGGGGTGCCTCACTCACTGAGTCACTGGAACATCAGTTGAGTGCTGACCATGTCCCAGCACAGCAGAGCCTCGCCGACCCTCACAAGGGGGAAAGCACGCCGCACACACCCCTTCTCATCCACCAGAGGCGCCGAAGGCTGTCTCAGTGCCAGCCCCGGTGCTGGAATCCATGTGCCCCCCACAGAGAACAGAGAAGTGAAGGGGCTTCTGCCGCCCCCAGGGAAACGGCAAACTTTAGGGCCCTTGCACCCTCACCTCTTCCTGCTCTCTTTACTCGTGTGACCCTGAGGTCGGGGCACACACCCGGGAAAGCAGACTCCAGATTGGATACTAGCCCTGTTGAGGCAGGTCGACGAGGAGTGCCCCTGAGACTGAGCGCATTTTCTTAGCAGTGAGATAGGGGAGGGGTAGACCGAAGCTTTGCATTTACCGCAGTTACCGCAATCTTCTTCTGGAAAAGTGGAAACATCAGCTTCCCCAATCTCAGCTACAAACTATTCATTCCTAGGACGACCCTGAGAAGACTCTCCCTGTGGGAACAACCTCCAAACATTGTGTGTTTCCTCCAGGCTTATTGAGATGTGATTGCCACCTAACATGTGTAAGTTAACGGTGTACAGCACAGTGATTTGATACACATGCATACTGTGAAACAATGATCACACTAAGTTCAGTGAGCATCCGTCGCCTCACATAGTTACAAACCTGTTTTCCTCGTCACGAGAACTTTGGAGACTTGCTCTCTTAGCAACTGTCAAATGTACATCACAGCATTGTTAACCACAGTCATCCAATGCCATTAGTCAGCTGTCTCGGGGTTTCCACAACCAGCGTTTGCCACCCTGTGCGAGGACCTCCACTGTGTGTACTTCTTGCTGAGTCGTTGCTAAGAACCACGTTGTGATGTGTAAGTTGTGTTTCTAAACCTGGTCAAAGGGCATTTGAGATGGTGCGTCTGACAGTTGCCGGTGAACGGGATTTGCAGGTTCATCCAGACTCATAGGGCGTGGGCCAAGGAAGACAGCCCACCAGCTGTCCTTCCACTGCCCTCATCGGGCTGCCCAGTGGGTCTAGTCTTGGCCTAATCTAACAGGCCTATGGAGTCAAACAGTGATTAGGTAGGAGCTCTGGGGTCTTTTTGAACATCTGGGTATTATCATTAGAATATCAGCTCAGGAACGGTTCAAGGCAGTTTTTGAGCTCAGTTCATCTTTGCTGGCTGTCTGGCTAGCTGGCTGGCTGGCTGGCTGGCTGGATGGATGGATGGATGGGTGGGTGGATGGGTGGATGCATGGACAGTGTTCTCTGTTGCTGCCATACCACACTACCACAAACACAGCTGCTGGAGACAAGGTGCATTTGTGACCTCACAGTTGTGTAGATCACATGTCCAGTGGGCTCAGCTGGGTGATAGGGTAAGACTCTAGTAGGGCTGAGATCATGGCGTCAGCCACCTTGCATTCCTTTTGGAGAAGGGTCTGCTTCTCGGCTCATCCAGCTGTTGACAGAAACCAGCGCTTATTGGGCTGAGGTCCCCATTTCCTGGCTAATTGTCAACAAGGGGTAGCTCTCAACTTCTGGAGGCTGCCCCCTGCCCTGGCTCCCAGGCCCCACACCTTTAAAGCCCCTCTGAGCTCTCTCCCCTGCTGTGTCCAGCATGCCTTCCTCTTTTGCTTCTAGAAGTTCAGGTGATAGCACTGGGCCCACCCAGATAATGTTGGGTCTTCTCCCTATTTTATAGTCAGCTGAATAGTAACCTTAATTCTATCTAACAGAGGTGTCCAGCCTTTTGGCATCTCTGGGCCACACTGGAAGAAGAAGAGTTGTCTTGGGCCACACATTAAATACATTTCAACATGTAGTCACAAAAATATCTCAACATGTTTTAAGTAAATTTACAATCTTGTGTTGGGCCACATTCACAGCCATCCTGGGCCACACACGACCCTCGGGCTGCGGGTTGGACACCTGGGCTAGTCCTCCCACACAATGCTGGCACTGGTGTCTCATTGCACAACGAGAGGGTGGGACCTCTTTAGAACTGTGCCTTTGGAACTGTCACACCAAGGCACATGTCTCCCTTCCCCACCAATCAGGCACATTAGGAAGCAAAAATGTTTTTATGTCATCAGTTTCCACTGTGGAGTAATGGTCAATAACAGCTTGAGAAAAACTCAAACACAGAAAACTAGCACCAAGTTCACCTGATTTAAAGCATCGAACATACAGAATAACTCACCCCCAATGCTACTCCTCTCTCTCAGCCAGAAAGCATCAAATCCACGCAGTTTTTAATCCATCAGCTTTCCATCTCACAGTTGTCGAGAGAAGGGATGCATGTAGTAAGTCACCTGTGGACCCAGTCTTCCTAGTAGAAAGTTACACCCTAGAGTATTTTTCAAAAAATGTCTTTGAAAGCTTCTTACTATATTCCATCAAGTCTGAGATGTAATCAAGGCTTAGAGATACTTCAAATTTTATGCAGCCCTGAGAAAGAAAACAGGGTTGCCAACTAAACTATGACACGCTGTCCACATCCTTTTTAAGAAATGTAAAAAAGGTGAATTAATGAAATGTACAAAGTCTAATTCAACTCGCAAAGGGAGGCAGCACCTCTCCTGAAACCGGAAAGCAAGTCGTGGTGAGCGGAGTGAACGCGGTGCCCCACCCCTCTCTCCGGAGCTGTCCTGCACATGCCCAGTTGAACCCTCCCAGCTGCTGTGGGAAGCTGGTATCAGGACCAGCTCACAGAAAGCGATGTAGCTCAGAATTTAGCGCTTCGCCCAAGTTCGCCAGCAGCAGTCAAGATTCAAATCTAAATTAGTTGAGTTCAAAATGTACTTGTTTTGTTTTCAAAGAGGGTCAGAATCTCTTCTTTTCCTGCTTATGTTATGAGCTCTTGGGCAGGGCGTCCGCTCAGTTCCTGGGCAGGGACCAGATGGCACAGCGGGAAGAGGCCAGGCCAAAGACAGCCTTTCCGAGTACTTGGTACATTATAAAACTAACCTCTGTCAAAAACTGATGGCCAAATTAGATAACTGGGATCTTCACGGTCATGGACATTCTCACACATTTTTAAAATGAAGGAATTATAAATTAATGGATGCAAAAATAGATATTTCTCAGTTTCTGTACGGTGTTCTTTATAAAACGCTAGCAAGCAGTGGTCAACATAATGAACTGTGAGACCAGTTGTGGGCTTGACTCTTCACTAAACATAATCTTTTTTTTTTTAATTTCAAACAGAGCTGCTTTTTAAAATAATGAATTTGAAATTATAGCCCAAACTAAGTAGAACTTGAGTTGTTTTTTATAAAAGTAGAATGAAATAATGATAGCACTCCAGCGACAGTAGGAAAGTAGAATAAAATAGTGTAAGAAGAGTTTAAGTCTATTATAATGGACAAAGTGCCGTGCCCACAGCTGCTAAACCGTATATGCAACTGATACCTAAGAACTTTTTAAAATCATAATTTGATAAATTTTCCTTGCTTGATGAATTTGGATTTTTTTTCTGGGCCAGTCACATTTGATGTTTATTTCAGAATTACTTGATAGGGAAAGCTAAAATAATAGCTTCCATGTAATTAACTTGGAAAAAACTTTAATAAGATACAGAGCAAGTTTAAACCTTACTTTTAGGTAATTTCGTTCGCACAGTGTTTTGTTTTCCAACGTGGTTCTTCACCAGAAGACCAATTGTTTCAGGTGGAACAGTTCAAAATCCTGGTATCCTAACTAGTCACATAGTTCCCCCAACGATTCTTCCAAAGAGCAATAGGTATGTAGACTAAAGTGGCCCTTGCCATTTATTCCTCCTTCATTTTGCCAAATGAATACTTGGAGTTAAGCACCAGTATCCTTCTAATTTTGATCCTAGCTCACAAAATAAGTGTTCTCACACTATAGTCTAAAATGCAGCATTTGTCCCCATTGACCAGCGCATTACGGAGAAGCCCTTCTATGAACCTCTTTCTGAAAATCAGCCTATTTTTCTTAGAATTTTCCTCCTACTTTTACTAAAAAATTGATTGCACTATTAGATTTCTCTTAGTTTCCCATGTTTTAAAAAGAAAGCATAATCCATTTCAAATAAAATTTTTCCAGGGTAATAATCACTTAGCAGATAAACGACTTTAGTATTAATATAGCTAAATTTCTCTAAGTAAATAATTACTATCATGCCCAATGCATACTACACCAGGCTTGTCTGTTAAATGCTAGTTTTGTTATACAAGAATTTCCATTATAAAAACCTGTGAAATACAATCTAGCACTTTTGACAAATTAACACCCTAAGATTGTAATTGGAAGATAAATTCTAATTACTGTTTAATTTCTTGGTTGGAAATCTTTGGCATGTATAATATAAAACTGACTCTGAAACCATGCAGTTAATATTATTTGCATTTAGATATTCTTTTTGTAATTACAATGCCCTGATTTCTTTGGCTCAAAAAATGCTTGGCCAGAAAAAAAAAGTGCTTAAAGTTTGGAAAGTTTAAAAAATGGGCATAAATATAATTAAATCTATGATTTGCTATGTTCAGGTGAAGTGGTTCAATGTTGGCTCATTTAAAAAAAAAGATATATTCTGTGGAAGGTATGCTCTTTGAAATATCTTAAGCCAAGAAGATAAACTTGTTCAGAATTCTATTACCAAGGCCATGGGTTAATATGCAGTCTTGTGACATGATTCTGTGCCCTCTGTCAAATCAATTATGGAAAGTTAGAAATCTCTTTTCTTAAAAGTTGATGTGCTCTTAGAATCGATTACTTATCTAAACTCTGAATTTCATTCATGTAGATCTCAGACAATTTTTCTGCCAATTATATTTCTAGGGTAGATATCTCTCCCTATTTTTCATGAGATTATTTACTTGTTAACTTGTCGCAGGTTTTTGTATTATTTAACTCTCCTAACAATAGCTGACAGTGTTCAGGGTTTTTTGTGTGCAAGATACTGGGTTAAATGCTTGTCATGAATCATCTTTTTAAAAAATATATTTTATTGATTATGTTATTACAGTTGTCCAATTTTTTCTCCCCTTTATTCCCCTCCACCCTGCAACCCCCATCCCACCAGCAATCCCCCACCTTAATTCATGTCCATGGGTCGTACATATAAGTTCTTTGGCTTCTCCATTTCCCACACTATTCTTACCCTCCCCTCTGTCAATTCTGTACCTACCATTTATACTACTTGTTCCCTGTACCTTTCACCCATTCTCCTTTCCCCTTCCGCTTCCCACTGATGACCTTCCATGTGATCTTCATTTCTGTGATTCTGTTCCTGTTCTAGTTGTTTGCTTAGTTCATTTTTGTTTTTAAGCCTTGCCAAAGCAGGAAAAAGACAGTTTTCTTAATCTAATTTAACTGATGAAGAAATGAAGGCAGAGAGATTAAGTGATTTGTGAGCTGTTAGTTAATTAGTAAAATGGCACTGATGGCACTATTCCTGTGGAAAGGGAACAAAAAGGGGTAATTTCTGTGGTTTTCCCTGTTTTGTGAATACTCAGTATTTCAGCTGCACTGATTACAGAGGATCAGGCATTCCAATGCATCGATGTCATCTTCCAGTGTCTAAAGCAACATGTTTAACTAATAACACTCCCAAACTTGTTGCAAAGGCCTGTTTTTTTATCCTTGTTACTATATAAAAAGAAGTATATTTAATCCTAATTATTTATTATGTATTTTTAAAATATCATGCGTGGCCATTGATCTTGGACAAATACTAGATCAAACTTCAGTATTATTATGCAATAGGATAGAATTTTTTTTACACGAAAAGAGTTTTAACAAATATATAAACAGACGATGATGGAGACTTTTATTGCAAATGTTACATATTTATTAAAGTGTTTTTGTAGTAGTTGGTAGAGCCGGCACAGACTTTTGCTGAATCAACAAACCCAGACTAAAGGACCACTGGGGCGTAATAACATGAATGGCTTTGGAAGTGAGGCGTCCGTCCCGGAGTGCCCCGCTCCCCAGGGGCAGCGGGCTGCCCTCCCTTCGTGCAGGAAGACGCCGGGGCTGGCAGTGTCCGTCTCCGCCGGCAGTCCACCTCGTCGGCGGGACTTCAGATGACTTGAGACAACTGCAAGAAATGCACTCGAGAGAGCAGAGCTTAGAAGAGTTGTCCACTGAAAGATGTGAGTTAATCGTAAAAGAGGGAGAGGAAAGAGACCCTGGTTTCACTTTTGCAAGTGAGGGGAAGATGGTTTGCTAATAAAGGCCAGGAAACAAGCTATTCAGCTGAATGATGGGGTGGTAGGTCCTCAGCTTAAATATTCAGCTACTTTGAGAGAAAGGAAGGCGGGGAATGAGAAGGGAGCAGGTGAAAGAACGTAAAAGAAGCACGGGAGAGATTTTAATGGACGAAGAGATTAAAATCTAAAGCCAGAAGGACTGCCTCATTTTTCTGTTCCTGAGCAGAGGGTGGCGTGGACACAAAAGCACCGAGGCCGTAGAGGAAGCGTATCAGTGGGGCCATCAGCTCACTTGTGGGCGTGACACACGGTGCGCTGACAATAAAGCTACCACATGTAAATGAATGAAGATGCCCGGCACGGAATGAACGGAATATCCGATAAAATTCTTTCCTACGTTGAACCAAAATCTTTCTTTCTGCACCTTCTCCTGCCCCTTTTGTCTTCGTGGTGCGGCTCTCACTCGGCGTTACCCCAGTCTTCGGCCCCTCCTCCAGGCCTCCGCGGGTTTCTGGGCGTCTCTTCCCATGTGCCCCTGTTGGATTTATTGATTTGGGGCAAGGTGTAACTTTTTCTTTGTCATGCCCCAAATTCATTAATTCCTCGTGTCGACATTTCAAGACATTTATTTGCCACACTTTCTTCTTGTTTCTCCTGTTCTCTATCAATTTCTCCAAAATCCTGGTGCATTGTTTAAGATTTGGTTCTTTCTTCTTATCTAAATTTACATTTTGGATTACACCCTAGATATTTGGGAATCCTGTCTTCCTCAAAATGTGAAAAATTGACCGTTGGTGATCGCCCCCTGTTACTGAAGTGTGAGGTTTGGCATAAGTGACACTGTTTGAGGCCCCCTCATCCACACAGACATCTCACGTGTGGACCACCCCCTTGTCTCCGCGGCACGACACTTAGATCCAATGCTGGTCTGCGGGCACAATACCACCTCGGCAGACCTCGAGGGCAGCGTTTCTACCACCAGGCTGACATCTTGATTGTTTTTCTACCTTTCTGCTTAGTGTCATTTTATTGGATGGTGCAGCTAGCAGGCCGCAGTGACGTTGCGTATCGCCACAGAAAATCTGTGAGGTATCCCCACCAGACCAAATGAAGGAGTCTTTCAGCATTTTCTCCTTGCACCCCAAAATAACTGGCCAATCACATTACTTTTGCATCTGCCCCACTATCACCAGCTATCCCTGCTGCCCCCGTTCTATTGGGTTGACCAGAAGGTCCATTACATTTTTTCATTTTTTTCTATGTAATGGCTCTGGTAGTGCTTGGCTGTCTTTAACTTCATTCAAAACAATTTTGTTAGATTGCATTGTGACAGCTGTCACATCAGCGTGCATTTAAAAAAACTTATCGAGATTGGTGAATTTTTGTGCAGCCGTTTTAATATTGAAGATGGAAGAAGACAGGCAACATTTTCAGTGTATCACGTGTTACTATATCAAGAAGGGAAACGTGCAACTGAACAGCCAAAAAAAGATTTGTGCCGTGTACGGAGAAGGCGCTATGACTTATTGAATATGCCGGAAGGGGTTTGTGAAGTTTCTTGGTACTGTTGACATTTTGGCCAAATAACGCTTTGCTGTGGGCTGTCTCATGCATTGGAAGATGTTTACCAGCACCCCTGGCCTCTGCCCACTAGAAGCCAATAGCAGGAGAAAGCCGACACACTCAAAATACCCAAACCAATAAAGTCAGTGATGAAAATGAAAAATGGGTCTTTTATTTTATGGAAAAACCTAAATGGACTTTTTGGCCACCCCAATGGTCAATGGCATTACTAGAGTACATTTTGTTTATTACAGAAAATTCTTCCTTGTTCCCTGTGCTTTGAAAATCACATTTGCCATTCCATCTCAAAGGGCAAAACCCTCCCGCAGTTCGGGGAACACTCAGTCACCAGTCTAAGAGGACGCTGGACGAGAATGTGCTAGTAGGTTTTGATCTTGTTTTTTTACTTTTAAGATATCCCTAACCTCATAATCTCATGACATCATCCTAGACTGTCTGTCCTGGAAGAGAAAACTCCCCCCTGAGCACCTCCTGTTCCCAGGGCCGAAGCTCCAGGACACGCGCTCTTGGGACAAATGACACTCTTGTAAAAGAAGGAATATGTCAGTTCCCTGAATGTTGAGAGAGAAACAAGAATGGATTTCTAATTTGTTTAATTGCTTGTTGACAACATACATGGTTACTTTGTGGTTCTGTGGAGGCTGCTGCTGAAGTATCCAGGGAGGGAGCCAGAACCTGCCCCCACAGCCAGACAGAGGAGGAAGGGGCCCGGGGTCCCCACAAAATCAAGTGTACGGCAGGTTGTTGGAGCGCCATTGAGCGTGAATGCCAGCTCCGCAGAGATGGCAGATTTTGTCTACAAGACAAAGTCGTTTCTGGTACGGAGAGCTGGTGCGCTGGTCAGAGTTGGAGAAGGTCCATTTACGGAGAAATTTCGGGAAACCAGTCCAGGGAAAGAACTTTGTCTGGCCCCGGCTGCCCGGCTGCCACTGTAACTTGTGATGTAGAACCAAGAAGTCAGGCTGGGCAGAGTTACGCCAGCCCCTCCTGCCCCTTCCCTGGGCCAGAGGCAGAGCCGGTTCCTCCTCCCGGGGCCTCGCTGGTGCCGTCATTGTTCTGAGCACCAAGCGTAGCAGAGTGACCTTCACAGCAGCAGCCGCACAGATACCAGTCCCCCCTCACAAGTTGGAAGCGAGGGTGCCCGTGCCAGGAACTGAGGCTCTGCCCCAAGTGCCTTGGACAGGTCATCCTGAGAGCAGGGAGCTGGCGGGAGCCTGCGTGGGCTCACTTGTCCCCCCCGGAGACTGCCCGCCAGGGAGCCCCTGAGGAGGGCACGCGATGCAGGTGTGGGTGCAGGGTTCGAGTACCTAGAGGACAGCGAGTACAGGTGGCCTCCTGTTGGTATGTCTTCTCCAGCGATCCACCGAAGCAGCCCCTGTTGACCCCGTGACGGCCCTGCACGGCCCACCCCACAGAGGGGTGCAGTGGCCTGAACCAGCTGAGGTCACTCTTGGAAGCCAGGGGATCCCTGCCTGTGGAAGGGGCCCCTGTATGGTCGGTCAAAGCTGGGCCCCATCCCTGCCCGGCCTTTGTGGGCTGCGTGGCCTCAGCACGTGGTTCGGCATCCGTGAGCAAGTGGGAAGGACAGATGCTCCAACATCCTCACCTCAGCCAAAGCAAAGTGGCTGCTCACTCTCCTTCGTGTGAGTCTCTGTGACATGGGGTCTCCCTTCTCCCCCATCTTCCTTCTCTCCCTCCTCCGAGCTGGTCATCACTCATAGTCAAGGAGTGTGACCCCATCACTCCTCACCCACCCCTCTGTATGGAGCCCTGTGTGGACCCCGGGAGGGGAGGGATGGGCTCCCCCTGCAGATAACTCAGAGACTGGCTCCCCAGCGCCCTGATCCGGTGCCTACCGAGCTGCTGGCACCCTGTCAGCAGCCCTGATATCTTCGTACTGGGGGGTGGGGAACACTGATGTGGGCACTGTGGCTATGGGTGTCTCTGCAGAAATGCGAAGGAAATACGGGGTGCTCCCCCCGCACTTATCATAATGGGGTGTCTGTGCAAACAGCAGCCACACAGCTATTCCACCTGCTGGGGGCCAAATAATACCCAACCTTCAAGCTTAGTAAGTGCACCCACTCAGGGCTGATGGGAACCATCCACTCTGGCTGAGGGTGCCTGAGAAGTGTGTTTGAGGACCTTTATTCCAGCCCCGCCCTCTGGAGCACGCCGGGGGTGGGTGTCTGAGGACTGCTGACTGTCACTGTGTTCCAGCATCACAGAGCCTTCCGGGGCTTTCTGTGTCCTGTACAGCAGCACCTGCGTTCCCTGGAAGCGGGCCCCGAGACCACACACCGCACTTTGACCTTGTTCCTTCTATTTTTTTGCTAAGTGTATTAACCAATTCTCTTGGAGAATGTGTTTGCAAGCTCAGGTGTAACTCATTTTATCTAATAAACATGTTTCTGGCGTGTAGTATGTAAATTGAATTTTAACAAATTGAATCATATATTTAAATGCCTGAGGGGCTCTCATTTAAGAAAATGAATCATATTCTGAATTTTAACTGAATTCCTATGCCCTAATTTTTCTTTTCTGATATCCAGGTGTTCACTTGGGTTTGCTTTATTTAGGTGATACCAGAATCAATTTATTAAGTTCATTGAATAATTTTATAAAGCAAGCAGTTGAAAGTTACTTCTTAATGACCCCGGTGTTTGCATCATTACTGATACAGCTAATTAACTGCAACCAAATACACGTAGTTGAAACTCAGAAGCAGTTGCAGTGTTTGATCATGTGGGTGTGAGTTATGGAGAGGGTTATGGGAGGGGCTTACTCGATTTTAAGGTTCTAGAAGGATTCCTCAAAGACATTAGTGGTAGCCTAGCCAAGGTTCTCGAGAGATGCCATCATCTTTAAAATTTGGTCTGTGACATTCTAGCAGCATGGATATTTATGACCGTAATCAGCCACAGAAATAATACATCACCCAAATCCCCTATGTAAAAATAGAAACCTCGGGCCCCATAAAACCAGAACTTAACAAATGTGTGCCTGGCTCCAGAGCTACACAGAAAAGCCAGACTCCAGCCCCAGAGCCCTAAGGTGGGCTCCGTGAGGGAGCCGGGCTGTGGGGCCGGGTGGAGGGGCTGACTAGGCTTATCTTCCTGGGACTAGCCCGGACCTCGGGAAAGCAGAGGGGCGCTTTGTGCTGTAGTCGATGCTGAAATTGCCCCGAGGCAACACTTTCTGTGCTGTGTTTGTGGCAGATGTTTCTGAGTCACTCAGAAAGGCACCAAGAGTGGCGGGTGCTAAGCTGATTTTTGCTGCACCAGACGTGAGTCATCTGTGTGAGTCTGGAGTCCCTTTCGGGGAAGGACCTGGAGCAGAGGAGAAAGTACAGGGGCAGGACTGGAGCAGCAAACGGACCTGACTGGCCTGCGTGAAGAGTGAAAACGAGCAGCTGGGGCGGTATGGTTTTAGGTCAAGGTTGCCACACGTCTGTGTGCAACTCCCCCAGATCCGGCCAGGTCCGAGAGCTGGACTCCAGCCTGGGCGTGAGACTGGAGATGAAGCGCCGGCGTCCCTCTCAGTCTGGGGCCCTCAGCTGCCCCTGGCCATCAGCAATGATGCCACGGCCCCTCACGGAGCCACCCCCGCTGCACAAGCAAGCACCCTGCAGCTGCTGGGTGGTGCAGGATGCAGTGGCCTGTCTTGTGCTGGGAGGGCGGCCATCTGTGCCAGTGGCCATGCGAGGCCTTCATCCCCACTCCCCTTCCACCCTGAAACACGGGCAGTCTGGCGCTGGGCAGTGGGTCCCTGCGGGCGGCATGTTCAGGTGGAAGTGTGTTGTGTGTGTGTTTAGGATGATGCGCCCGTGGGTTCCAAACCACGCAGTGTGTGCAGACAATCCACTGGGACAATCAAGACCTTGGGCAAGGGCGGAGGCCTGGGTTTGGAAGAGAACAGGTGTCAGCCCAGGGAGCAGTGCGTGCCCCGGGGGCGGAGAGGACAGGAAGGCCCAGAGCTGGCATCTGAGAGGCCAAACACTGAAGGAACCACGGGTGCAGGGTGCAGGCAGCATGGCAACACCGAGAGAGGCCTGGGTGTCCGGGCAGCGGTGCCGGCTTGAGTGGTGGGAACACAGGAAGACACGGTGGTGCTGACCTCCGTCTTAGAAGTGGTGAGTTTGAGGGGCTGCTGGGACCCCCAAGGCAACATGCTCCAAAGGAGCTGGGAGGGCGGGTGCTCTGGGCCTGTGACCAGTCTCTGCGCGCCCTGCCGCCCACAGTTTAACCTGGGCTGGAGGCCCATGCTGGAAGGCAGAGCTCAGAAAGCCAGCAGAGGTGAAGTCATGACTTGGGTAAAAGGAGAATGATCTCACGGGGCACTCACCCAGCGCTTTCTAGAATCATCCTGTGGGGTCCCTCCAAACCATCCAGGAAGCCAGCACTCAGTCTGACCCCCACGCACGCTTGCGAATGGGGAAGTCTGCCCACGGCAGGGGCAATGGTGGAGACCCTGCGTGGCCCGGTGTCGTGGCCCAGCCCCCGATCCAGTGAGGAAGGACCAGCAGGGAGGTGTCCGCTCAGGCACGGAGTGGGCTGGGCGCTCAGGGTCCCCAGGGAATCAGAAGGGTTACGAGAGGAACGGAAGTCCTGCAGTTTCACAAGTTTCTAGAGAAAAAGGACGCAAGGGCATCGTCGCAGGGAGCTCAGACCAGACAGACCCTCGAACCCCCAGACTGGTCAGCGGGGGAGAAGAGACATGACACAGGGCAGGGGCGGAGGCTGGGTCCTCTTCGTCGGCAGGTGCAGAAATGACAGACGATTCCTCTGGTCTGGCAGTTGGCCTACGATCGCAGAGAACTCAGCTCCTGAGAGTGACAGAGGCCAAGGTAAAGGTGCAGCCTCAAACAGGGCAGAGGGCCCAAGGTCTGTCCCTGGCTGCCGGTCACTCAGGGCGTGGCCTTAGGGCAGGCGGTGGCGAGAACCATCATCAGGTCCCAGGAGCACGCTGGCTACCCGGGTATTTACGTGCCGTGCCCCCGAGAGACACGGCAGCGGCCACCTGCGTGCCCGCCAGCCGGGACGCCTGGACATGGGGTTCAGATTCCTGCTGAAGGGGTGCGTGGAAAGCAGTAGGTCCCTGCTCACCGTCTGTCCTGTCTGCACAACTCAGCTTTCCCAGTGATGGAACGATTTGTCCCTCAAGTTCCCGATTCAGGTTTCCTCGCCCAGGGAGCCTGGCCCAGAAGGCCTAGGAGACGGAGAATCCGTCCTTCACGGTCGGGCAGAGCACTGCTGATTTGTGTCAGTGACGGCCACTTAAAGACGGAAAGTTGAAAGAAACAAACAAGGTTACTGCATGGCCAGCCAGTACCTTATTGATAAAACCTCAAGCCTGAGTCCTTGAAAGGAAAATCGTTATTTGATACTTTTTCACCTTACCTACTCCATTGGCTAACTTAGTAAAGAAGAAGGAGTCTTACAAATTCAGAGGGTGTCATATTTATTTTCTATACATCTTGCCACTTACCATGGATGTTTGTAAACAAATATGTTCCATTTTTTAGGAGACATATGGCTTCTCACTTGTTTGACTTAATAAGGTAACAGAAATTCCGTGCGGAATCTGCCTCTCAGGGTTGTGTTCTCCTGGTGAGCAGTGGATCCCAGGAGCGTGGCATTCCAGGGCGGAGCCTGCCTCTCGGTCCCCTGCCCTCTCCACCTCCCTCCCTTCCCAGACACACGAGGGAGGGGCCCTTGCAGAGCCACTCGGAATGAAGCTCAAAACAAAACAGAGAAAGCCTCAGGGTGCTTTCCTCACCCCCTGTTCCATCCCGTCCTTTGCTTAGAGGAGTTCACACAGCCCAGTTCATTCCTCAGGAACCCGGGAGCTCGCTCGGCCTGAGTTATGTGAACCCGAAGTGGGACAAGTGCAGGGGACGTGTCCCCTTGTCACCGTGGGCCCTGCTCACCAAAGTCCCAGGCAGGGATGCCATGGCACCTCCCAGCAGCCATGAGCCGTGTCAGCAGGCCGAGGAACATGCCTGTTCCCTGTGTCCTCATCCATGAGAGGACAGTGGCAGTGCTCCCCTCAGGAGCCTGTTTGAAGGGCTCACTAGGCATGCGCAAGGCATCTGGAGCATCACCTGGCACCTGCCGACTGCGATGCCAGTACGGAGGGCATGGCTCTTTCTGGCACCTGGATGATCCACGTGCCTGCACTGAGTCCCCTGGTGGGGTGGGGGGGAGACACCCCAGAGACTGTTCGGAGTAGCTCCACACCGTTTGGGGTGCAGCCCACTCAGCTACTCCCACCTCGGAATAATGAAGACCTCATATGTTTTGTAGACTGTAAGCTTTACAGAAAGGTGAGTTGTAACGTACCCGCCTCGTTTATGGGTCTTGACGAGAGATGAATTAATGAAGGGGGTAGGACAGCCCAGGTGTGCTCAGACATTCCAGCGATGTCGTAGCGGCGGCCAAAGGGAGGCAAAGGCAGGAGGAGAGCTGAGGGGATGCACCCCACCCCCAAAGAAGTTTCCGTTTCAGTTATAATTTCGCCACCTCTTTATGTGCTCAGAGGTTTTTTGTCTGTTTCATGCCTTTAAGTGCTGGGATTTGGGGGCTCATGGTCCAAACAAAATAGCTGATACCATTCATTTTATATTTTTATAATTGAAAGACCACATGTTCATTATTTCTGGTGCCTGAACAGCCTCCGACTTCCTTTCTAAGGCACGTTTTGTAGAATATTAATTTTTCCATTCATGGCACGGGAGAAATAATCTAGTCCTTTTTCATAATGCAGTAATGATTTGAAATTGCTTGTGGAATAGGCAGAGTTCCGAGGGGAAGGCTGTGGCTTTGCGTGGTTCTGGAATGAGAGGAGTTGGAAATAAGATAAGGAGGAGAGCTGCCGTGGGGACCGGCTCGAAGTCAGCCGTATTCGGAACCGAGTTCTGCTACGTTGTCATGCGCTGGCTTCTGCCGTATCCCAGCCCCGGCAGTAACAAATCTCCCCAGTCCCACTGTGCATCTGCCCTGTGAACAAGCCCAGTAAGTGTGACGTGGTCATTCATTTCAGCTCCTTCGCCTTCCGTGTGAAATGTGCACTTCCAGTGGCTCCATCCAGGTGAGGCATTTCAGCTCTAGAAGATTCTCTTACAGCATGAGAGTCCTCCAGCCAGACGCTGCCTGTCGCAGAGATGGGCACCCTGGGCTAATGGGACACATTAATACTGCCGGCCAAGAGGGCGAGCAGAGACGGCACTCACTTCGACATCCAAGCACCTGCTGTGCGCCCGGCGAACTCTGCCCCCGCCGCTCATTCTCTGCGGCCAAAGCAGCCCTGCTCTGCGGTTGCTCTGCACGCGGGGGGCGTGTGTGCCTGACGCCGATTTCCGACAAGCTCCTCAGACAAGAGAGTGTGAAAGAGGCCGTCCCTGTGGCTTCTGGATGAGCTGGGTACTGAAGGAGCTCAGAGGGCGCCCCCACTGTGGGGGGTGAGCTAGATCAGCCCTTCTCAGGCCTTTGCCACGTCACCACGCGGCAGCTTCCCTGCCCCAGCCCTGCCTTCCGGCCAAACGCCAGGGGGCCTGACCCTCGGGCCTCCACCCACACATCACCTCATGAATAAAATGGGAACTGTTCTACGTGAAAAGCTGTTAGGTTGTGTTTTCCATTATCCAAAGTCACAACATAAAAACACCGTCACTACAGATTTCAGAAATGACTACACTTATCCACACTGGACGTGGGAGAGACATGAAATGTGGGGTTTTGACCACATAGCCAGCCTCATTGGGCCTCCGTGTGTCCATCAAAGCATAGAAATGACACTTATTTGGCTGTGGGCCCGTATGGTACGGCACTTTGTGACGTAGAAAGCGTGGCATACACAGAGGTCGTTTTCTCCTCCTGCCCCTCCCCGTGGGGGAGACCCCACGGCCACAGCCTTATATTCGCCCATCTCTGAGGACCCGTGTGAGCTTCCCAAATGCTTCAGGTCCTTGTACTCACATGTCAGCAGAGGCCACACCTCTGGGAGAGCGTCTGCTGCTCCAGGACACGTGCGGGGCACGGGGCGGTGCGTCTTACTCTCAGTGCCCGCCGTGGGCTCGAGGGTTTTGTTTGTTTGTGACTCTCACTTCCGGCCGTCCCCAGGAGGGCACGGCCTGCCACACCAAGGCCCCACCGCCTGCTGCGTGAACCCCATGCCCCTCCTCCGGCTTCAGGAACTCCTTCTCCTGACCTTGCTGTAGCTTCATCGAGCATCTGTTTCCCTCTGCTTGGGATTTTTTGGTTGTGTACCTACAAGACCAGAAGGCTGCTTGGGGGAAGATGGCGCCTCGAGGGGGGTTGCTTCCACTGAAGCCGCTTTTCCTTCTGCCGGGGGCCCGCTGCGAGCACTGAAGCCAGCCTCTGCTCTCACTGCGGAGCCAATGTGCTCGGAACACCCAGGTGACATTCCAGAAGGAAGAGGCGGCACATGCACAAGTGTTCTCCCTGACTTCACACCGTGTTTCTCACCCCGGCTCGTTCGTATGCTTTGTCATGCACGAGCTGGTGTGTGTGCCTGTGTGTGTGTGTGTGTGTGTGTTAAGAAAGAAAAATCTGGGGAAATACAGCAAGTGAAACAAGGGCGGGAAGATAGGCCGATGTTTGAAAATGGGTTAAAACTTTGCTTCTTTATTAGGACAAAGTACTTAGAATAAAATACAATGTTAGAAAACATATTCCACTATGCCTGTCGGGTCCTCAGTGAAAAGTCCTGTATTCTCCAGCCAACTGTGCAACCGTGAGCCCTCGAACGTGAGTTAATCCTCTAGAGCAGTGAACAAGAAATGACACAAGGAAAACATAGACACGGAATGCGGCCTTTCACGAGGGTATGATATCAGAACAAAAGTTTTCTCCTTGCAGAACACCCATCTTCTCATGGGAATGGCCACAAATGCTATCTCTATTAAGTCTTTGAAAGAATGGCTATTTAAGCCTTAATTCAATAGATCGTAGTGTAACTGAATGTAAAATGATTTGATTTTTCTTACCTCTTTCGAAAAGAGGTTGAGGAAGTTTCGAAGGAGGTGATGTGTGTGTGCGTGTGTGTGTGCGCGCGCGTGTGTGTATACACGTACAAAGACATTTACGTGCATCCCAGAGGAAGCAGGGGAGCCATTCGCGTGAACAGACTGAGTGAACAGGGAGAAACCTGTAGTTGAGTCAGAATGTGCGGGAGGGGCTCTAGTCCGGAGCCCGATGCTTACACACAGTGGCATGCAGGGTCGCCCGAGCACTTCGCATGCAGGGCTGTCTCCCTGCCCCAGGGACGGCCTCACACCTTGGGCTGGAGGAGTCAACCTCGACTCAAGCCCCAGGACCACCACATGGCCGCCTGCCGCGAGCCTTCCCTTCCTCCCGATGACTCCTTCCACTGCTCCTTTTACAGAGCTAATTCCTCTGACATGCTGTTTTCACACGGCACTGACCCCCAGACTGTCTCCGGTATTTACGAGGGCGTTCACCAAAGGCGCCGAGCAAAGGCAGCCTGGCCCGGCCGCAGTAGCTCTGCCGGTCTCCCTGACACCCACCGTTTCAAGCTCCGCCTTTCTCCTGCTCGTACTCAATTAATTTAAAACGTAGCCTGTAAAACAGGGGCAGCGCATCTGAAAGGGCAGGACTCGCTGCCGAGGCGAAGCTGCAAGAACTTCACAGGGACTGCTCCTGTCATGCGGGATGTTTCCAGATTGTGCTCAGATGGAAACCCAGGGTGATGACCAAGGTGAAGACAGAAGGGAGAAGAAAATGGTCAGCATGCCCTGCGGTGGTAACGTTGCCCTCTGTGTCTCCCGGCCCTGAGCTGCTGGCCGTCACTGGCCGGGGACCCTGAGCTCCTGACTCCCTGCCCGCCCGCCCTCCGCTTCTTCGTCTCCAGGTGGCCAGGAACTTGTGACACTGAGGAATTTCATCGGTGCCGGCCTCTTGTATCAGAACACAGAGACCATGCTGAGCAAGTCAGTGAAATTCAGCCACGGCAATGGGTCTTCCGCAGCTCTGACAGGCCTCTTTGTCTGGTGGGACATGGAAAGAAAAACAGATACTGTTAATTGAAGGTATCATGTTTCAGACAAATATTTTTCAATGATGGTGCTTTGTCAAATTATGAAGTTTAAAGAACAGATTGCCCCAGCCTGCCACTACTTGATCCTTTTTATGCCATTTATTTAAAAACAAAAACAAACCAGAAAGATAACCTTTGCTTTGAGTGGTATTTCTGTCAGTTCCTACTTCTGTGGAGAGAGGGGCCTGGCTGTGACTTCTTCCCCTGAGATGTTAAGCCCCGTGGAGGACAGGTTGTCGGTGCATCACCCCCAGTCCCTGGGACCATCTGCAGGGGGCGGGTCCTCCGTGCATGGTTGTGGTTATACATAAGAATCTTCAGGTCCCATTATAACTGTATACCCTCATGTGGGTGGACTTGTATCAGTTTCATTTCCCACGGCCATGAAATTTGGTCAGGCACGGTGCTGAGGCAGCCGAAGACTCGGCCCCACCCAGAGGGACATTGGGGCCCCTTGTCAAGAGTTTGCAGGACAGTTTCCTGTGGCCGGTCTTGTCATCCGGGTTGCCTGTGCCACGTGACCACGACATGCCCGTGACAAAGCCTGTCTGTCTGTGAATGCAGTGTGGAGCCCGCTGACAGTTTGCAAATGGAGGGGCAGTGTCTAATCCTTGCTTCTGGAGGGCGCACTTGCTGTTCTAAGCCCTCTCTTGCCGCAGAGACAGAACGTATGCTGCTCCTTTTTCCTTTACGCCTTGATCATTGGTCACAGTTTTCCAAAGAGCTTTGAAATTTCCAGTTTCCAGAAGGCATTTGCATGTAAGGTGTAAATTGTGTTAAATTCCAAAAGCAGTGAAATTATCTGAAGGTGGTTCTAGATACCCAGAAAAGCCACATAAAACCGAGGAATTTGAGCCAAAGCCTGGTTCCCACAATACTAATCTAGGCTGTCTTTGCAACAAGAAGCAGGGCTAAGCGATTGCCCTCAGCTGCACCTGGAGATTGAGTTTAAACACCCTCACAAGGAATCATAATTTGACTCTACTCAGGAGTAGCCAAGCAAGAAGAAAACGTGATTACTCGGAGGCTGATGCGTGTATTAGGAAGAGAAACGCAAGTGCCTTCCGCCAGGGCAGCCACGGCTGCTGCAGTTCAGCTGTTCCAGGTCCGGTGCTGTGACGGGAGCTGATCGGCCTGATTACCAACGTCCATCATGGAGCCAGTGAATTTAAAGCCTTCGTCACTTCTGTTGTCCGCTGCCGGAGCTTCTTAAAAATTTGAGCTGTACGCATGCAAGGTGTATAACTTAATCTACTGTGTAAATCGGTTCGTGCAGCCACACCTGGGCTCTGAGGCTCTAAGCCCTTGGCGGACTGTGTCCATGGCTCGTGTTAATTGTGGAGAGTTCGAGTGGTACCTGCCATCACAGTGACCACAGACAAGGTTGCAGACTATTGGTTCACCAACGCTGGGTACAGATTATGTGTGGAACAACTTACCCAAAACTGGTAACTAGTAGGAAGATTGCCAACTCAGTACGGATTTTGGATTTCCTTCACGGAAAGCTATTTTTGCCCCTATCACCCAAGTTTTCAGAAGTAATAACTTTTTAAAAAATATTTTATTTATTTATTTTTCCAGAGAAGGAAAGGGAGGGAGTAAGAGAGGAAGAGAAATATCAACGTGTGGTTGCCTCTCACATGGCCCCCAACTGGGGACCTGGCCCACAACCCAGGCATGTGCCCTGACTGGGAATTGAACTGGCGACCCTTTGTTTTGCAGCCCACGCTCAACCCACTGAGCCTCACCAACCAGTGCTCAGAGGTAATAACCTTTTCGGGACATTTTTAAAAAATTATAATTTAAAAATCTCAATGATAGCATTTGATAAATAGCTCATACCATCAGTTATTTTAAGAGAAACTAGATAGATAGTGTGTATTTAATGTTAAATATAACAGTGTTCTAAATATTCTAAAATTAATTCAAAATGGCGAGGAAACCCCCTAGAAGCTATAGATGGCTCTGGCTGCTCAGGCTCTGGTGGCGTTTCTGCTCACGGTCCTCGGAGAGACAGCTGTGGGGTCCCCACAGCCACTTCAGTGAGAGCTTCCTGGGCCCCCGCTTCTGGATGAGGAATCTGGGGAGCAAAGGGCGAGGGTCTGGGGTTCGTACTTCAAGTTCCCCACCTGGTTTTCACAAGGACCACTGTGTTTGAGACTATAATGTTAATAGATTTGGAGCCAGATTTGGAGACAGCTCCATCACAGGAAACTGTCACTTGTACGTGTCCAGGTCTGTTGTGACTCCAGCCGAGAGGTGGCGTGTCCGTGCCCCTGGGCCAGCAGGTGAGGGTGTTACTGCAGCAAAGGTGCAGATGTACCAATCCATCTCCCGGTCAGGCAGAAAGGGTGCTGTTCTTTCCGTGCTGTCCACTCTAAACAGTGGCCGCATTTCCAAGCTGTGACTTTTCCTCATTCCCCTGTGATTCGGAGTTACCAAGTGCTCTCTGCCCAGTGGCTACCGGGTCTTAGGGAGGAGCAAATGCTCCGTGTCCTTGGTCAAGGTGACCCCACCGCCTCACAGTGCCTCCATTTCCTTCACTGTAAAGTGGGGGTGACAGTGCCTACCACCAGGTTTGCTTATGGGCATTAAAAGAGTTCATAGAATGATTAACACAGTGCTTGGCAAATATGAAATACTACATAAGTACTTGGGGAAAAAAAGAAAAAGATAGAAAGCCTGAAAGGAGAATATTATTCCAAGAAATGGAGGAGTAAAGAGACAGACAGAGGACTCATTGCCAATCTGGAACAGGCATTAATTTACAGAGAAAAAGTGTGCGAGGTGGTTCTCATCGCCCCCCCAGACCTCAGGAACCACACGAAGGAAAAGGAGAAACAGACTCCAGAATGCGCGGCGTCTTCAGCTAGGAGTTGGGGAACAGTGTGGAGATGGGGGCCCATGGGTAGCTTCATAAGCACAAAGTTCCTTGGTCCGTGCACGTCTTTGATTCTGTACATTCCGCGGGGTTGAAGGGCGGTTGTATTCAGCAGCCTCTGGGTACAGGGCAGGCTCAGCAGAGCTAACAAACCTGGGTGTGGTGCTGGCCTGGCCGTGTCTGCCAGTGGAAACTTGACTTCCTCTCATTTTCTGAGCTGACATCGAGGCCCAACTTGTTTTTCGCCTTCAGATGAAGTCAGTGGTTAATTTCTGCCCATTTTCCTTTTCCTATGTCATTCTTGTTCCTTTTTTCCTCTCCCTTCTGGCATTCTTTTTTGAATACTCTCAGCTTTAATCTTAGCTCCTTGAACAAGTTCTTACCCAGCACCTTACAGACCCCTCCATCGCCACCATTTTTCTGCCAAAGCCTCGAATGACTTGTCTGCGGTAACGTCAAGCATTTCTTTAGGTGGTTTTCAAAGTTTTTCCTACTCGGGTCACACTGGCCTCTGACTCTGCATGCGGTGGGTGCTGTGCCCATGGGTAGCAGTAAGGGAGGCCTTGCCCAGCCGGAAGCCATGTCGGGGATGCACTGGTCCAACAGGGACCTCCCAAGCGTATGTTCCCTGAAGGGTCTCTGAAAGCAACCTTGTCTGGAAACAGAGCATGTGAATACAGTTAGCGAAGCTGGGGTCATCTGGAGGAGGGTGAGCCCTGAGTCTGATATGAGCAGTGCCCTTAGAAGAAGACACACGTAAGCAGCCACGTCCACGAGGAGATGGGGGGATAGGGCACTGCCTCTGTAAACCAGGGAGCTCAGAGGCCCACTGGCCACCCCTGGATTTGGAGAGAGGCACCAAACAGGCCTCTGTGAGATCCTGCAGGGAGAGCTCGGCCTGGCCAACACCTCCACCTTGGACCAAGCATGAGGGTCTGTTCTGCAGCCACCCTAGGAACTGGAGAGACGGGTGTCGAGGGGCAGGGTCCTGCGCCGTGGGCAGGAGCTGGCCCGTCCTTCTCACCCCCTTCAGGGGAGTGTCCTTCTCTCCCCACTCAGGGGAGTGTGCGGGATCCAGTGAGGCCGGAAGTGTGTGGTCAGATGTGTGGACTTCTGCACTAGCGTCACTCACCTTCTGCTTTGAAACGTTTCCATCCCCTGCACGGGCCCCACCGTGCCGCATGCTCCGTGAACTGCTCGATACGGTTTTTGCATTTATTCTTTAAATGTGATTGAGTCAGTTTGAACTTAGAAGAACCAAGATACAGAGAACAAGGCTCCTATTCAGAGGAGTGTTCGGCCTTTAAGATGCAGCTCTTGCTGCATGTATCGTTGTTTTAGAAAGACATGGGTTGGTTTGTCTGGTTAAATTAAGTCTTATGTTACTTTATAATATTATTCTACTGTATATTCATTTTAATACACTAATGACATTGAATCTCTGTGGATTTGAAAATAAGATTTATTTTATTTAATATGAAGATAAGCTTAATTTGTTTTCACAAGTGTAGCTGGTTTTATTTATGTCAGTTACAAGGAATCTAGGAAATGTGTGTTTTATAAAAAGTGGTGATATAGTAGCTTTCCTTAGCCTGTGCTCATCAACACTTCAATCAATCACCTATTCAAAGAGTAGAACAAACCTTCCAGTCTTAGCCCAATGAAATGACTTCTTGTGAGGAAAAGAGTAAGAACTTGAATGCCAAGAATAAGTATTTCTAAAGTGAATGAGGGTGAGTCTCCTGTTTGGTGTCCGACTTCCAAAGTGAAACCCTGGAGTGTCATCCTTTCTTCCTCACTTCCCCTGGGGTCTGGCCCGTGGTTCGCGTGTGCCCGGGGTGAGCAGCCTCGCAGTAATCCAGTGACGTGCGTGGCAGCCCCCCGGCCCTCAGAGAGGGAATCGAGACATTGGACATGACAAGCAGGTGAGGAGCAGAGCCAGGAAGAGAGCCCGAGGTGTCCAACACCACCTGCCCCCACATCTCCCGGAGACACAGAGTGTCCTCGTACTGTTACCAGTCGGTTTGGATGATGTAAGCCGGCTCTGCCCACCCCTGCATGGTGCTGACAGACTGCCGCTGGTCTCCTCCCGGCCTGTGTTAAGTCCAGAAGAAAAGCGCCCGAGTAACTCCTGATGGTGTTTCATGTCCATTCCCATTGTTGGCAATGGGGGCGCAGGCTTTATTTCACTTCGAGCTGGACTTCACACCAAGTGGGTGTGCACCGGGAAAATAGAACTTCAAAAGCCGGGCCCCAGGGTCAGTGAAGAAGAAAGGGAATGGGGATCAGACAGAGGGATTTCTAGCTGCTCCTGTCCACAGGCCACTCTGGGGAGCGTGTGAGTAGGTTAAGCTGGGCTGTCCAAACCGAATCGTGACCCCTGAAATTCAGTGGCTTCAGAAACAGTAGGTTTACCAATTCTTCAGGTGAGTAGGCCAGTGCTGGGCATGTCCAGGTAACATGAGGACAAAGAGGGACTCTTGTCCATGTGGTTACGGGGACCTTGGCTAATTGTGACTTTGTCACATTCTGCGTGGCTTCATGACCCTAACCACGTGCTGGAGGAAGGGTGGAGGACACGCTTCATAGGCCTGGTCTGGAGGTGGCCCGTGTCACTCAACGAAAGCGTGGAGGGCAGCCCTCGTTCTGCAACGTGAGTTCCGTTTTCACGTTTGGATCTCCAGTCCATTTCAGGCTTTTCTGAATGGTGTGTCAGGAGTGTGACTGTCCCAGTGCCACCCACTGTATGTGCCATCCCTGCCCCACCGACTGGTCCCGTGGTCTCTGCCACACGTGAGTCCACCTTGGACCAGCGTGGACCTCCTGCCTCTCCTGATCCATCGCTGCAGGTTCAACGACACCCCCGCCTCCTCCTTCATGATTATCTGGCCCGTTCTCGACCTTCCACGCTGCTGTTTGAACTTGAGAGCCAGCTGGTCATGATCTATGGAAAGCCTTGCTGGGACTATCTTTTACAGTTCTTTGAATTTATTCTAACTTGTGCGAAATTGACATGCTTAAGAGATTGAATTTTTCCCTCCACAAATGAACCACATCTCATTAGTTTAGTGCATTTTGTGCTTCATTTATGTTTAAACTTTTTTTCCCATAGAGGTTTTGCACAGCTTTGGTTAGAATTCATTTTTTAAAAATACTTTGCTGTTTACTATAATCCTTAGATTGTTTTATAACATATCTTACATTTATATGGTTATAACTAAAACTGTTGTACTGTACCTTGATTTTTCGCCAATTTGGGGATTACTGAATGCACTAATGCAAAATCCACTTTATGCCAATCTATACACTTGATTTTGAATAATTTATTCAGTGAGATACCTTTTGAAGAAAATCATATGCGCTGAATTAAAATATCGGGAGTGGATTGGAAATGTTTCCATTTTGTTTTAATGTAAAATGCACTCTAAATAAGTCAGCCACGTAGAACGAGTCCGCGCTGTAACGACTGGACTTCTCAAGTGCAAGGGCATCGGACGCATCACCCCCTCGAAAGACAAGCAACTGAAGCAGCGCTGCTGCTTCCACCCTTGCTTCTTTCTGAAGGCAGGTGAGGGCGGGTGGAACTTGCAGTATTTTGACATTTGAAAAAAATAAGCAAAGAGATTTCGTGATGGCTTTAAGGCCAGCGATAGTTCCGAAGTGAGAAACAAGGCAGCTGTGGTCCCCTCTCGGTCGGAAATCACGGCCGTTCGGGGACCTCTGTGTCACGCCGTCCACGCACACCTCCTCATGAGTCTCCGGGTCTCGGCAGCGCCCCCTGGGTTTTGGAGATGGATGTGAGTTTTGTCTCAGTCCGTGACCTGCCGTAGGTGTGTCAGCCACAACACCGTTCCTCTTGGTGAACGTGTCCTGGACGTCTCACCTCCTGCTCTGCTTTGCTGTTGGCTCACCTGTCCTCACTGGCGTTTATTCCCCTGGCATCCTAAACACAGCAACGATGCCATCTTGTTCCCAGGCAGGGCTGAGTGAACCCTGCCAGATCCTCAGAGCAGTCCCACCGATTCACAGGGCAGCCCCAAGATTCCTCATGTGGCAAAGAGAGGACACTCCTACCCCAGAGACAGCCCTCAGATCCCTTGGCCCCATCCTCCACACGCCCCTCCACTCCCAGGAAAACCTTCAGGCCTCCTTTAGATAGAGGATCTAGACCCTGGGGCAGGGGTGGGGCAGGGGTGGTCCCCACCCAGCCATGCTAAAAATAGTAACAATAGTGATCTCTAACAACGGCTCACAAAGTGCCAGGTGCTTGGAATGAGTAGACTCAATCCCCCCAACAAGCCTAAGAGGCAGGACCAAGTTTTCCAGATGGAGAGACCGCTGGTAAATGACAGCCTGGATCCATGCCTGGACACCGGGCGGCCTGGCTGCATGGCGCAGGGACCTTGCTACATGGGAACCAGGCCCCGAGCAGGCCCTTCACAAATGATCACATACTTCTCACCATGACCCCAGAGGTGCATTATACTGTGCATTTGATAGGTGAGGAAACTGTGGCTCAGTTAAAATGGCTTTTCCAGCCTCAGGGCCCAGACCTCACTGCCTCCAGGTCCCACGCAGGGGCCGCACGCCCAGAGCAGCTGCATAGAGGAGGGAGGCAGAAGGCTTGTGGGGGAAGCCTGAGGAATTAGCACATCCAAGTGCCAAACACTGCAAACTTAAAGTGCATGCCAGTCATCAATTTGACAGTAATTTTTTTTATACTTACACATTATAAACAGTCTGTGGTACTTACCTGAATTATGCAGCAATTTAAATATTATCTTGTTTAACACCTCAGTTTGGATTTGAAAGGTCACAGATGGGTTTCTGAAGAATAAGTGAAAATTGTCTATTTGCAACCGTGGATGAATATCTGACAATTCTACCCTAAATAAAACAATTTGCAGTATGGTAAGCCATCTCCTCGGCATGTAATTAACACTGGAGCAGTATTTCCAATCCCTACCTGTTCATTGTACCATCGAGTAAAATTTGGCTGAAACACTGGTTATAATTCAAACACTCGGGTGTGCCTGGGTGCCTGGCTGGCATAGCCTCCAGGCTCTGGTTTTGTCTCAGTCCGTGCGTCGTTTGCAGGATGATCACCCACAGTCCGTGGTTTATTCCTAGAGTGCCGGCGAAAGCCTGAGTCTAGAGCCACAGTGATCGGCTGTGCCCCGACTCTACCTTAAACTGCCTGCATTGCTGCCCTGCAGGTGCCAGCGCAAATGACCACCAACCTGGTAGCTTGAAACAGCAGAATGCTTTCTCACAATGTGCTGCAGGACGGGAGTTCAGCATCAGTCTCACTGGGCTGAAGTCAGGTTGCCCGCAGGGCCCTGCCCCCATGTCCGGCTCCCAGGGCAGTCCCAGCTTCATCCAGCTCCTGGTGGCTGCCAGCTCCCTGTGCTGGTGGCAGTGCCTCTGCAGCCTGAGTTCACACCTCCTCCCCTCCCCTCCTCAGTGTGTCTCCCATCCCCCTCCACCTCTCTCTGATGAGCGCCCTGCGGGTGGATCTACAGCCCACGGGATCATGCAGGGTAATCGCCCCTTGTCATATATCTGACTTCATCACGTTTGCAAAGACCCTTTTCCCTGTAAGGTAACATTTCTTACTCCAGAGTTAGGGTCTGGCATGTTTCAGACCCTCCTTCAGCTTGTTACCCTGTCTGAGTGACTGCAGGCACATGATTTAATCTTTCTAAATTCTGTTCTCTTATCAAATGTGTGTAACAATAGTGCTGACCTCATAGGGTTGCTTGAGGCTCACGTGAGATAATTGATGTAAAGTATTTGCCCAGGGCTTGGCAAAGAATAAGATTTCAGTCCATAATAGCTATTGGCTCTGTTTCTGTGTGCAAAACTCTTAGTATCTCTCATTTTCAGTCTAAATCTCTTAGTCTGGAAATCTGGAACATCCCCCAACCAGCCCAAACATGTTCCCAAACTTACCTTTTATTAGCTTCTTCACAGATCTTCTCCTCCAACCTGATTCATTTGCCAACTAGTCCATCAACCCCGACTTCCTCGGTCTCCGCTTTGCACTCCTCCTGGTTGGTCTGTCTGCAGCGCCTGCCCTCCCTCATTGCCCGTCCAAACGCTGTCCGTCCTGCTAGCACTAGCTCGATTCTCCCTGCCCCTCGAAGTCTCCCCCAACCAAGCCAGCCTGGGCTGCTCACTCCCACTGGGGCCCGTCCGCACTGCTCTCAGACACCTTATCAGCTCTCACCATGATGGCTCTGCCATCGACACCCTGCTGGACACCAGGGCACGCAAGGCACTGAGGACGCAGCAGTGACAGATAACTTGTAAAGAGAGAATTCAAGGAAGTCAGCGCTGGGCTCAAAGACTAGGTCAACACCTTATCTCCTTCCACCAGAAACAAAATGGAAATTGCAGGCAGTGAGTGGTTCTGAAGGCGCAGGCCTGAGACCCCACTTGTTGAGACCAGGTGGGACGCTCAGAGCTAGACCCTAGACTGGAGTCTTCCACTCCTCCGAAATAAGTGAGACGGCATCCGCTGCTGCTGCAGCCCAATTCAGGGTGGAGCCAGAGGAGGTATGCAGAGAGAGTTCCCAGGGCCATAGGAAGAGTGAGCTCAGATTAAGAAAAGGGGACAAATGGGAAAACCTTTCCACTCACCAGAAGCCTACAAGCAAAAAGCATGGAGAAATCCAGTGCTGAAATGACAGCCAACACAATGTAAAAGTGGAATGTGTAGGCATTCCAGATTAAACAGAAGTTATATAACAGAGTGTGAGGGACTAAAGTAAGCATATTCTGGATGTACAAAGAAATAATCAAGATACTCACATACAAGTTAAAAAGAGGTTAGTTTTTTGGAAGGCTAGAAAAGCCAAAACAAGAGTAGTTGAATAGAAAGAGGAACAAATTATAAATTTTGGTTGACTAAAATGCAACACTTCAGAAAGGTGATGAATTTTCAACGAGAACATTAGAGACATCAGTGAGTTGACAGCTGTCACTCAAATTGGAAACGTATCTCAAATGGAGAAGGAGTAACTGCGAGAGTGCCCCCCAGACACGCGGCGACAGACTGGAGGGCGTGAAAGGAAAGCATTCAGGCTGCCAGAGGGGAGAGGCTGAGTACCATGGACCTGCAGCTGGGCTGACAGCGGCATGAGCCGCGGTAAGAGGTTCAAGACAGAGGTTCGATAGCTCAAAAGTGCTAAGAAAAATAAATAAAACTGACTACCTAAGATTTTACACAACTAACACTAACATATAGTTCAAGAGTGATTCAAAAGACTGTTTCAGACACCCAAAGATTCGGAGAGTTTGCCAGTGCTCCTCAACTCTCCATAAAATTACTCTTAAAGGGTGTACCTCAGCAGGAAGAACAGACCCAGATCTGGGACCGAGACGCCAACAATAATGGCAGGGCCCAGGCCTGACTGGCTGTCAGTCACGTTTGCTCACTATTGGCTGCTTTTCAGAAAGCCTGCCAAAGCTCCAGACAGCAATGGCGAGATATTAGAAGAGGTTTTCATCCTCAGCTAAAGCTTTGTTTTATTTGGAAGAGGATAAAAATGCTGAATCTGGACTTCCCGTACGTACATGAAACCATGCTGAAAGATTTAGGAAAAAGGGAGAAGGAAAATATGTGCTGTAGGACAATGTTGATACTAAGCTAAAGAAAGCAATAATAATATCAGTCCAAAAAAATCAACAGTGGGGAGGACGTCATGTGATAATAAAAACCAAAGCCCACCAAAATGCCATTAAAATTACGATTTTGTGTCGACCCACCCAATATAATCTAAAACCAATAAAGCAAAACTTAAGCAGAATTACAAGAAAATATGACACATCCATAAGTGGGAGGTCCTACTTCCAACAAACCAACAGATACTAATAGATCAAATAGACAAAATCATTGAGGAACAAATTTTAAGCAACAAAATTAACAGGCAAGTGTTACCATGTAGGTCAGAACTCTGCACCCAAAAGAGAATATACACTCTGCTACTGACAGAGCATTTAAAATATTGATCATGAAGAATATTAAAATCTCAACAAATTCCCAAGAGTCTATATTATTCAAAACGTATTCTCTAGACATATTATAACTAAAAGAAGAGTGTTTTAAATAAATTTGTAATTCATAAACTAAAGCTAAAGAACTTGAAAATAGATGTAAACTATTCAATTTAGGAATCAGAAAAAGACTGAAGTAGTCCTGAAAAAAAAGAAAAGAAAGAAGGAAGTATATAAAAGAGGAAATATTAGTGAATTGGGTATGGAAGGAACAGGAGGAAATCTCTGCAAAACCAAACCTGGTCTTTGAAATGGGGAATAAATTAAGAAATATTTACTGTGACTGAACACAGGAGAAAGGGCACAGACGCAGTGATAGAAATAAAAAGGGGTATAACAGGCATTCCATCATAAATATGTATATATTATATTTCTAGAAGCTGCTGTATGTCCAGAAGGCCTCTAGCCATGTACTATGAAAAAGAGACATTTACTGAAGAAGATACAAGACACAAGAAACACTGTACACAGGATAATGGCACCTCAGTCCCCTTCAAAGTAGGCACCTTAGGACCCTGCACAGTTCTCCCAGTCACCATCAGCTGCCCCATTGTATTTTCCTAAATCTCTTTGACAGTATGAAATCGCTTCTCTTTCAAAGGCAATTTAGTTTTGAATAAGCCAGAAGTCACAGGGCACCAAATCTGGGCTGTCGTGGGGCTGAGTCACCTGGGTGATTTGAGGTTTCACCAGGAATCCTGCATGAGACATGACGCATGAGCGGGCACATTGTCATGAGGAAGCTGCCAATCACCAGCTGCCCATAGCTGCAGCCTCCTGAATCATCTGAAGACCTTCCTTGGAGGAACGTTCAAGCTTAATGCAAAATTTGATGCAGATTTGTTGCTCTACTCACTCAGTCATTTTGAATGTGATGGCCACACAGTGCGCACGCTCACTCAATGTCATCTACCACCCCCACTGACTAGTACAGTGAAGTTGTCATTGTTCACTCATGTGCATGACAGTCCACTCTCCTTGGCTGCCAGGTTACATTGATGTTGCACAAAGCATTCTTGTTATATTAACAATGGCTGGACTTTTTCCAGACAGACTTCATATATTACTATCATATATCATTACATTAATACATATAATATATAATACATATATTTGCTGTGTATTTTTCATGCACAATTTTTATATAATATATACGTGAATATATGTAATATATATGTGAAAAATACATAATCTCTAGTTAGAGTAGAAAACCGAGTCTTAGAATAGTTGAAGGATTTGTTCCAGAACATACCGTGAAAGTGATTGAGAATGGTCTCAAACCCAGGCCTTCAGACTCCAGGTTCTGGGTTCTCCCCACAAACTGTCTCTCATGGAAGGTAGGGGGAGCATGGTCACAGGGCTTGAAACCTCTGAGATGCAGCTTCCCCAGTAGTAAAGCCCAGAGCTGGAACACAGGCACCAGTTACCTGTTTTTCTAGTAGACCGTTCCTTTGGATTAATCTTCAAATAACTTTGTTTATAATACAGGGTGGAGCAAAGCAGTCTTACAGTTTGTATGGAAAAACAATACAATAATAACTAAACAACAAGAATAAACTCTGTTTTGCATAGTCACAACCATAAGCCTACTTTCGCCCCACCCTCTATCGGCGCATGATTTGTGAACCAAAATGAGCGTCCCCTGCTGCCGGGAATGGGGGCGGTGGCATCATCTGTCTGCTTGGCCAGCTTGGCCGCGCTGTCCACAGATTCTGCCCACACTCCCACTGATGACAAACACCCGCTCTCCGCCCTGGACCCCGAGCTTCGCTGCTCTTTGCCGCACCGGAGCACCTCTTCCTGTCCTCTCTAGAGCCTCGGTTTTCAACTGGGAGTGGCTTTCCCTCCCAGGGTGCATGTGAAATGTCTGGGGGCATTGTTGGTTGCTACAGTGAGCTGGGGAAACGGTGTATGGCTAGCCACCCACCGTGGGCAGGACGGCCCCGCCACAGAGCATAAATCATCCCTGGGCCTGAGGTCGAGACCCTTCCTTGAGGGGTCCTTCTATCCATCGGTCCTCTGAACCACATTCCTGAGAAGAATCAAAAGGCTCTTGTGAGAGATGCGGGAAGAATGTGACCGGGCGAGCAGGCAAACAGCTCAGCGTGGTGGGGACAGCATCCAGGATTGCTGCGTTCTGTTTTCTGTTCAAAGCCACTTACCTGCAGGCCCCTGGCCTGGCCTCGGGCGCTGTGTAACGAAAGGCTGGCCAGGCCTGCAGATGGGGCGGAGGAGCTGGTCCTGCGGAGCTGAGATGGTGGAGAAACAGGAGGCAGACGGAGCTCTGTTGTCACTTACTTGTGGGGGATCTTTGTCCAGCAGAGCCACCACCCTGCCCCCAGCCATCGCGAATGAGAACAAGTCTACCAAGACATGATCTGCTTGGGGAGGAAAGGTGGCTGATCTCTCAAAGGAGAAGGACCAGGAGCCGGTTCTTCAGTGAGCTTTTACTGGGTTTAATTTGCATAGAAATACAGATAAAGCTCATCAATCACTGTCAGGCAGTAATGATCAAATAATAGATAACATTCAAAGAACTATGAGGGCTATTCTGAGTCAGCGTCAGTTAGGTAAAGGGCTATAAAACTTTGGGAAACAAACTCATTTTATGCTTGGACCCTTATCAGAAAATTGAGGACATTCTTAGCAAAACAGTTTTCACAGGCTTTTAGGCATTCTTTCTTAGGCCTGATCACCCTGGGGAACCCAACCTTTCCAGCACCTGGCCGTACCACCCTCCGGCATTGTTTCAGGCTTAAGTCAGGTGAGGGGTGCGAGCAGCCAAGAGATTAGGAGACTTCTGGAAAACAGAATGAGGACTCAGGCTATGACAAAGCCGAGGAGTGAAGGTTCATTACCCCTTTTCTTCCGTCCCCTAAGTCCTTCCCTGATGGCCTCTTCATGACCATTCCTGTCTTAAGTCATCCCTCCCTTGAGGAACCTTACCCGTCATTGGCTAACCGGTCATTCGCCTGGGGCCAAGCAGGGTGAAGTGGAGGGGGCAGAGGCTTCACCCCTGCTGAGAGGATAAGCTTTGTCTCCTTAGTGACTTTTGGTCCCAAGGTCTTTTTACTCAGCCTTATCGGCGGGGGGGGGGGGGGGGGGGGGGGGGGGGGGGGGGGGGGGGGGGGGGGGGGGGGTGTCACAGCACAGCTTCTGAAACCAGGCAGGGTCGGTCCCAGCACTTATTAATGTCACCTTTGAAGCATGCATTAGTTCTCTGGTGGTAAAAACCGTAAAATTACTGAATTTCTCTTTCACATAAATAACACTAACATTTTGCTGTTTCCTCTACTGTGGTCTTCTCCCTACTGTTAATTCTCCGACTCTACAAACATGCAGGTCCTCTGGCATTCCTGGGAAGTCAGAGGACCCCCCGAGCCCGGGCATCTCTCTTCTGTGTCTCTTCCTCCCCCGCTCCCTCATCCACGCCTGTGCACGCAGAACCTGTCAGTGAGCAGCAGGCGCCGTCTGCAGCCCGCTCTGGGTCCCAGGAACCCCCAGACCCGGTCTTTGCCACCGTCTCCTGACCTCAGGAGCATATCAGCTGCCCCAGGCAGCTGCAAGGCATCCACTCCCACCCTAGGTCATTCACCTGGATGCGTTTTGCTGGCCTCCCGAAACAGAGATGGAGCCAATCATCCGAACTGTGAGTCCTGCAGTCCGATGGCATGGAAATTAACAAGCAAAGTCGTGAAACTCCCATCTGCCTCCAAGTTCTCCACTTGGAGATGTTTTATCAAGCTCAGAAACTTGCCATATGTGTAACATATTGTGTGACAGAGAGGAAAATCTCTGAGTTCTTCCAGAAAATCCTGATAATTGCATGTCATGTTTTTGCCCCATCCTGTCAGATCGCCGTTTCTTCCTGTCGCAGGCGAATCAAACGGCTGAATCTCATCCATCTCTGTCCAGTAGCTTCCCCTAACAGGGCCCCAGGCGGTTTCTGTTTACATAAGGTGCTCCGCCTCGCGCAGCGAAGGGCCTGAAACGCCTTTCAAGTCCAATCTGCGCGTCCATTTTGCCTCGCAAACGAACCTGTTTTTAGGATGCCTCTTCAGAAATGATGCACATGGATTTTTCTCCTGGTGGCTTTTGTCCAAGCATCTCTAATTGCTTTGCACACAATATCCCATTCATTTTCAGTACTCCTCAGAACATGCAGACAATATTAAGCCACCTTGCACATGATTAAACTGCAGCATGTAGGCATTGATTGACTCTCGGCCATACCTCTAAACCGTTCATCCCTCTTCTGTCCTGTCAGCCCACAGAATGTAATTAATCCTCTTGTGAACACCCTTTCCCAGTAGCTGAATATCCCTCACGAAGCTCAGCCTCCACCCCCACGGTGGTTGCTGGAGAATGTCGTGTCTGCCTTCATGAGCCCGTAGGTTTAGCGTCTGTGTCTGATGCAAGTTCACCTACTGAACTCAACACCGTTCAAGGCCTAGATTTGTAAGAGTGTTTAAGATCCACCCACCTCCTGACTTCCAGCTGAGCTAATAATCAAATTAAGGGACAGATTACCAGGAGAAAATCCACATGCATGAAAATTCCAAAGACAGTGAGGCGACGTTGGGTATGTCTGACATTTTCGGACGAAGGAGAAAAGGAGGCGGGGAATGAGAGTGGGAGACGCAAGGACATTGGAGGGAGAGCTGCACACACAGGGCAGGTGGAGCCCTGCTGGGCCACTCGGAAACCAGGGCACCCGGGTGCCTGGTCCAGATGCCTGGAGGCTTCCTGACTGATGCTGCAGGGGATCCTGCCCCCAGGCTCCCTCCCTGAAGCAGGTCTTTCCACAGAAACTCTTTAAGGAAAAGGGGAAGTGAAAAAACTCTTCCTCAGTTTGTTGGGCTTTAATTGATTTCCGTCCAAAATCATCTGCATGTCAAGTGGCAAATTTGGGGGACACTTGCTCCCCACCCCCACACACCCTCCCATTGTGCTTAGCACAGGACCTGCTATATATCATGCACATTATGAATATTTTTTAAATGTTACAATTATGCAATCAATTTAAATTTGATATGGTAAGGGACAGATCCAATGAAAAATTTCCATCACAAAGCATTATCCTGGGCACAGTATAACCTGTGTGATTTAAATCACACAAGATCCCATGGAGAAACTGTTTTCCGGCCAAAAAAAACTGTATCTCAGCTCCCCCCCTTCTCTTTCGGGCACACTGCTTACTGAGAGATGAGGGCAACAGCACCTCAGAATCCACACATTCTCCGGAAAGTTCAAGTGACAGCATGCCCAGCATTTAAATACAGGACTTCAGGACTCCGAACGTGGAGAACAAATTCGGGCGATGCAGCTTTTCCTCACCACACGGTCACGTCCCCTCCAACCCCCCACCTTTCTGTCTGGTTTCAGCTTCGCATGTTGCTTGTGTGTGAGCTGAGCGCTGGAGGCCATGCAGGACATGGAAGGGTGGGCAGTCGCAGGCCCGAAACGAGTTCTGCGCTCTCACTGATTCGGGCTGCCCAAGTGGTGGTCGCCGGCGGCCGCCCATGCCCCGGGAGAGAGATGACAGGCCCAGCGCCGCCCCGGAGCCGGCTGCGTCACGCCGACCAGTGGGAGCGCACGGTGCTCTGGACGTGAACGCACATCTCGGAGAGCATGTGGCCAGAAAAAATGTCCCCGGTGTCGTGCTGAAAACCGCCAGGCCCTGCCAAGGAAACTGCGTACTGCCGATGGGCTCAGCCAGAAAGGAACGGCACCCAGCCGTGGCTGGCCCCGGGGCATCTGTCCCAGACCACTCAAAGTGTTTCCTCTCCCGTGTTTCCCCTGGGCCCTGATGTTCCCAGAAAACTCGGCCGCCGCATCCTCCAGAAGATTCAGGGCCATCTGGAACCCCTCTCCCTGGGACTGCCCACTCTCAGGTGATTGCAGAATTTTTAATTTACATTTTTTCATTTTTCCCCAAGTCTCTTCTAGCCACACCTTAGTTCAGTCCCTCACAGTTCCTGGCCTATTTTAATAGCTTCCCAACTGGTGTTTCTGCTGTGGGCCTCCATGTCCCTGTCCCCGCCCAGGCCCTTGACCCCCAGTCTGACCTTGTCCTGGAAAACATTCCGGCTCCCAGACCAGCCCACTGAGCTGCAGCCGTTGGAAGCCCTCCTCCCCTGTGTTACACTGGACGTGCTACGCACGTCTCTCTGTGCCTCAGTTTACCTCCTATGCCAGGGGGCAATAACAGCACCTACCTCACAGGGCTGTCGGGAGGGTTAAGTTGACCTCTGCTGTGCCCTGAGGACAGGTGCTGAGTCAGAGCTGGCTGACAGCCCGTCACCATGGCTAGTGCTTAGGAAGACTCTCGGCTCACAATGGCCCTCGGACTGGCCTTCCAGCAGCTCGCTGTCCCTCCCTTTCCTTGTCTTCTCTGCCAGGAGTGTCCTCCCTCTTGTCCCCCGCCTGTTGTACTTCAAGGTCAAGTCAATGGCAGCTTCTTCAGAGGTTGTTCTACCCCCCGAGGGGGGGGAACCAGCCACGTTATTTGTTCCCCCTGCGCTCCTCCCAGCACGTGGGGCCTGGCTGGGACCTGCATGTCTGACCAGCGGGGTCCCGGCTGCCACTGCATGGGGGCTTCCCTCACTGTTGGGACCTGGACTCCTCTGTCTTCAGATCCCCTACCTCAGCAAAAGGCGTGCAGTGGGGATAAATAAATATTGGCTGAACTAAAATGTTTTAATTATAAATTTAATAGAAATCATAAGGATAATTTTTAGGGCAAAGGATAATTGTTTTTGTGCTGGGTTTGATTATATCATTATTGGTTTAGGGGGTTTGTTCTACCCTGAAACTTTAAAATCCAATTTCAGATATTCTCTTAAAATAATGATTTTAAAAGAAAAATCTCTGATTTGATATTTGACCATACCACACTGTTTTATTTCCTGTGTGCAAACTTAAGTAAATAACACACGAATAGTTTAAATTTCTGCCATCCCACAAAAGACATGAACGCTGAAAAATGCTCACTTGTTTTAACATCACTGCAATTTGATAAATATTTTGGATGCTTATTTGCAAAAGAAATATAAAGAATCTTTATTTTATAGCCTTGGTTGGCAAAGCTGAAGCAACACCATTCTACTCCACTAGAATGAAACATTTGTGGTGCTGGGTTTTCTGTTGTTGTTGTTTTAATTCCTTGCTCTTTAGGCTGTTGTTTAAATCTTATGTTTTTTAATGTGTCGCCGAGGAGAAAGCGCGACAGAGAATTCCACAGTGTGGGGTGGTATGCAGCGCCGCCTCCCCTCCCCTCCAACACACATAATGAAGTCCGCATATGTTCAAAGTCTTACCCGCAGGGTTTTGTTCCAGGCCTGAAAAAGACAGCCTCCCACTGAACAAATAAGCCTGCAAAGGATGTGTTTTTCTTCGGCGTTCCTGCAAATTGGCATGAATCCACGCTGCCGTGCGTAGGATTTCAGAGAGGCACCATCTTATTTGTTCTAAGTAGGAAAATGTACAAGAAGTATGGCTTGTTTATTCCAGAGGCAATTCCTTCCCCTTTGTTTAAATCAGTGTCAGGCCCTGGCTGGGCATGCCCGTGGGTTGGAGTGTCGTCCCATGCACCAAAATGTCGTGGGTTCGATTCCCGGTCAAAGAACATTCCTGGGTTGTGGGTTTGATCTCTGGTTGGGGTGCATACAGGAGGCAAGGAATCAATGCTTCTCTCTCTCTTTCTCTCTCTGTCTCCCCCACTGTCTCCCACTGTCTCTAAAATCAATGAATACATATTTTAAATTTCTTAAACATAAATTTATTCATTAACATATCAATGTCAGTAAACATGAATTCAGTCACATAAATGATTTTACTTTGAAAATTATGAATAACATTTGAGTTTACCCACTAAAATGTATATGTGGATCCAAGGAAAGTGATATGCCTAAACTTAATTTTTCAATTGAACTTAAATAGTATCGAAACTATACTTCCAGGGTGAATATGAAACAAAATCAATGTTAGAAATTTACAGATATGTTATATAATAACACTTCCCCATAAGTGGTTTAAAAGTTATATTTATACTTTTGAACCCTTACCTAAAAATTTCTTCTGAAATTCACGGCTTTCCTTTACACTTGAATTCCGGTTGGTTGGGCGTAGTGCCAGCTGCCGGTCACAAGTGCCACTCCTGAGGCCGCTGTCCCGCCGTGAGCAGAACGCCCCGCAGAGGACCAGTGGGGGGAGGAGGGATGCTCACCAGCGCCAGAGCTTTCAGAAGCCACCGATGAGTTTTCTCAGTCACCTACTTTAATTAAGTGGAACAGTCACTGTAAATTTAAGCTTATGAAGTGTTCAAGTATTATTTCCTCTTTATCTCATTAGTTAAAGAAAAGAGGAAATAACGTTTTGCGACAGTGAGTGGCTGTTCATGAAAGCCGATGCCTCTGTGGGTTCCGTGTCTTTGTTCGGGGGAAGGAGGACAGACTCTCCCCGAGGTCCTCCCACACGTAGCTTCACTGCAGGGCACACCCGGAGCTCACGTCCTACGTTCATCGGAGCCAAGTGCTCAGGCTGCCAAGCGTGCAGGTCCCGGGCCTGCTGCACGTCTAGATCCCTCCAAAATAGTTAGAATTCCCCGTTTCCATTTCACACTGTGGAGGCTAAGACAAAATCAGTATGCTTTGTCCCGCCATCTAAGTTCTTCTGGTCAAGTTAAGAGAGACGGATTAGCAGGAGAAACTCAAATTTTAGCACATGTGCCTGGGGAATTCACACAGCATGAAAATTACAAAGACAATGCGACAACATTGGAATACTTACATAACATTTGGGACAAAGGAGAAAAGGAGGGGGGAATTGGGGTCTTAGATTTCAGACGTGAGAGTGGGCGACACACAGGTAGCGGAGGGAGAGTGGTGCACACAGGACGGGCAGAGCCCTCCTGGGCTGCTCGGAAACCAGGGGACCTGAGGTGCTAGGTGAACAGGCCCCTGCCTGAAGCCTCCCTGCCGACCACCCTGAATTCAGAGTGGGCGCAGCCTGCACCCTACAACTCCCTCCCTGGAGCAGGTTTCTCTGTCTGAGTCTCTTGGGCAAGAAAGGAAGAGGGTCAAACATTCTTTCTCAGTCATTTGTTTCTTAATAACCAGCTTAAAATCAGTATCCCTAAGGGTAGCTCCTGAGTGGAAAACTTTGGTTCCCTTCCACACTCACTGGACCAGAACAGGGCCTAGAACTCAGGAAAGACCCCGACCACGGCTGCAGGTGCACGGCACTCCTGGTTCCCTTCGGGGCTTCCCTCTCCCCACTCTCTTCCTGTCAGGGGCCCCCAGGGTGGGCGTCAGGATCACAGAAATTGACATCCAAGCCCGGCGGCACACCCAGCAGCACAGGAGGGTGTCGAACGCCATTTCTAATTGACTGACCTTGGCAGCATGATGTGGGAAGGCTTCCCTTTATATCTCTGTGTCGTCTGTGACACCGCTAAACTGTGCATTCAGGGCAGCGGTCACAATCTCCTTCATAGCACCTGCCACAGCGTCCTTCCCCCAGCCCCACCCCACGCGGTGACCCCAGTGAGTTCCAGAAGGGAAGGGGCTGGTCCAGAAGTGCGCTTGGCTGCTCCAGGGCAGAGCCAGCCTTTCGCAGTCTCATGAGCTGACTATGAGTCTCGACGAGATCATTAGCGGGCAATAAAGGAAAATGGGAACCATTTGCAATATGTGTGGACAAATTTCCATAAAGAATATTTTCTGTTTGTATTTAAATGTCGGGGAGAAACTTTCTATTATGAGAAAAGGCTGATTTTTATTATTTTAATCTTCAGACGGATACTCCTCCTCTAAGAACAGCGGTATAGGCAGGCATTTTTCTTCTTGACGAACACCGCAGCTGGCACTGATGGCGTTGCATCTTCAGCCTGAGAGACGAACACTTCCCCGATAAAGTTAGGGTCCCCCGCCCCTGGCAAAGGGGGCAGGGAGCCAGGAAACCTTGGGTTCCCACCTGTGCATTTCCAGTGTCTTTGCATCTGGGAATAATTCAGTTGGGAGGTTTATTTCACATGTACTTTTATTAGGACACCACTTTCAGAATTGCTTTCCAATGTATTCGGCATGAAATTTTAGGTAATCTATTTTAAAATACAAAAATAAGTCATTTTATCATTGTTTCCAGTGCAAACATGTGAATCCTTAGAGTTTCTAAAAGGGAATTTTTTCCATCGGTTTGGAGCCTGTGTCACTGGACAGGGCGAAGTACCCAAAACGACGCAGGCGAACCAGGTGGGGGCCCAGTCCGACACCCCAGGAGTCCACAGAGGGAGCGCAGACCGCTGTGTTGGGCGGTGACCCTGTTGGCACAAAATATAAACAAAGCCCACAGGATTGGATGTGGGGAGAGGCGAAGAGGCTTTGACAAGGGAAAACTGAGTACCGTCGGGGAACTAGCCAGTCACTTTGTGGGACAGCAGCGAGAACTTGCCTTTGGACGTGAGAGGCATGGGGTCATCAGGCAGCATAAGGCTCCACGGGGTGAACGTGGTTTGGAAAGAGAGAAATGATTTCCAATGAGGGTTGGAAACCAAAGATGCCCATGGAGATGCATCTCTGCGGGAAGGCGGGCGCTTACAAGGGCCCGGGGTAAGGGCATTTCCGCTCTTCTCCTCCCGCAGCGGGGCTTCACGGGACATGGGGGTTGTGCAAGAGCCATTTCTTCAGCCTCGGCTCTGGGACCCGGGGGTCAGTGACCCCTGAAGGGTGGTGCCCTGAACAAGTGCCCGCACAGTCACAGTGGACCCAAGCTTATAGATGCGGAAGCTACAGAAGCCCAAGGTCAAACAGAAAGGTCAGACAGCGAGCAGGACGAATATCTCGTGTCATTATGAAAGGCTCTTGCAGGAGCTCTGTGGCCCCTTGCTCTTCGGCACCCACCGCTGCAGAGATGGCGAGGGGAGTGGTCGGCACCTGCACATTCTGGTTAAAGATGAAAAAGACCCCTCTGACCGCCCGGGAGACTCAGACAGCCCATCTCGAAAGGGATGGGCCCTTCCTCGTGTGCAGCACAGAACACTACAGAGAGCGACTTCTGCAGAAGCCTCCCCCTTCCCTGCTGAGGCAGACAAAAGGGTCCTGAGACTACAGGGGAACAGAGGAGTTCAGTAAGCCACGCCGATTCGCCAGAAACCACTGTGTCTGGATATTATTACTTCTTGGGTGTTGCATCTCAGCTCCTGCTGCCTCTCTCCCTCCAGACAGTCTGCTGCACTTTGGAACCAGCCGTCACCCACAGGCTCAAGACTCTGACTTTCAGTTCCAAATCTTCCCCTGAAGCACGCATTTCTGTGTCAAACCACCCGTCTTCCCAGAAGTCTCACAGGGGCGCCCACTCAATCTGTCTAAGCCCATCCCTCTTTGTCCCCTTGCCCTGCTCCTCCCCTCCAATGGCTTTCCCTGTCTGCCAGGTCACCGGATGAACCTGAGACGCCCCAACCCCCGTTCTTTCCCTCCTTCCTAGCCCTCCATCCTAGCCAGGCTTGTGCTGTCCCCTCACTGACCCATGGCTGGCGAATCCCCCCCTCTCCTTTGCTGCTGCCCTGGCTCAGACTGAGAACTCATCTCCTCCAAACCCTCGGTGGCAGTTTCTGTTGCTACTGTGACAGACTGACAGCGTCAGTGGCCTCCAACAGCACCATGTGTTGCAACCCTACAGCTCTGGAGTCCAGGGTCCAGCAGCGGTCTCCCTGGCCGAGCGCCGAGGGTTTGGCAGAGCCAGACTCCTTTCTGGTTGCCCAAGGAGAACACGTCTCCCTCCCTGGTCCAGCGCCCACTTCTTGGCAGCGGGACGCTCCCTCCCTCTTCGAAGTCAGCAACATTGCTCCTTCATTGCTTCTCCTTTGGGGACCATGGTGACTACGTCAGACTTGTCCCCAGATTACCCATGATCATCTCCCCGTTGCCAGGTCCTTAAGTGAGCACCAGAGCAGAGTTCCTGTGGCCTGTCATGTGACACATCCACGATTTCCAGGAATCAGGATGTGGACATCTTCAAAGAGCGGAGCATGGTTTTGCCTACCTCACCCTCGCCGGACCGATCTTTCTAAAACACGCACCCCTCCCTACACATAATTACTAATGACCATCTGTGAGATAAAATCTTAACTTCCTAGTTGGACTTGTAATGTTCTCCATCTCTGTCCCGCACCCAGTAGCCCTCACATTCCAGTAACCATGTTGTGATGCTGGGTCCCTCTGAGCCTTTGCTACGCTCCCCACCCCCTGGCCTCCCCCCCCAGCTCCCAGGAACATCCCAAGGCCGTCTGGGCCCTCCCATCCCAGGGAGAGATGCACACTGCCTCGCTCAGGCAGTGCTCGGACCATACCTTCTCTCCCTCACCTGTACCATGTCACCCTTCCCTGCTAAGCCCAGAAACCCCCAGTGGATGGAAGGCAGGGCTTTAGGTGGTCTGACTTGCTGCCCGCCCCCATTCGCACGATGTGTCCTGCTGGAGGAGCGAGGGTCCCCGCAGAAGGTGTTCTCATGTGTTTCCAGCTGAGGAAGAGAGTTGTCCAGTGGACGGAAGTCATTATCTCTTAGAATTTAAAAAGCGAAGGACACAGTCTAATTTTCCACTTTCCTCCACCACTAGCCAGTTGAATGAAACTGCCAGCGCTTGGTTGAAAGAGCCAGTCATCCCTCATGTTCTGTTCCCCATGGTTTTGGTCGCTTTTATTCAGCCAGCCCTTCCTGAGTATGGACTGCATCTGTGAAAATCGCCACCAGACCAAAAACAGATGCGGGAGAACTGACTTGTCAGGTGACCACTCGTGAATGTGGACAACCCGAAGGACTCTGGCCTTGACGTCTGTGCCAGGACCCAGGACTGTGTGGCAGAGATGTGCAGGTCTTGGCTAGGGATGGGGAACCCCACATCTGTGGGCTCACCGGCAGCCCCGTGTGGACAACACCTCTCCTCTTCCCCACGGGGACCAGGGGAGGTAGTGAGATCCATACCCTCCATTTCCCGGAGGAGAAAGCAGCAGCTCCGAGAGACAGGAGTTCTCCACGTCCTCCCGCAAGTGGACAAGCCCAGAAGGGACCTCAGCCCGAGTCTTTCTGCCCCCGGGAAAAATGAGGCTGCCCACAAGGTTAGGGCCTGTTTCTGCAGGGAGCGGCTGCCTCCGTTCAGGTTCGAGCCGGGGGGTCGTGAGTTTGGCCCGCGTGGAGAAGCAGTGGAGACAGCGTGGCGAGGGGGAGGGGAGAGACCCCGTTGGTAACCTGTCCGTGTGCCCAGCTGAGCAGAACCATGCGTTTCCCTTCAGCCCCCATTACTCCGACCTCAGGGTGGGGACAAGCTCTTTGAGCTGATGAACCCTTGAAGATCAGAGGCTCCATTTCCATGCAAATAGCCAAGAGCAATAAAACCTGGGAGAGAGGAGTGGAGAATATAAATTACAGCAGCGTGTGCACCATTGAAAGGTACAATAAACCAGGCTGTTGTTCAGAATGGAACTCATGGCAGTGACAACTTCGAACTTTGTGTTTTCGATGATTGTGTGCACGAGAAGAGATAAGGGTAGCATAGAGCCCTGAGTCCCGTGAGTCCCGTCAGTCCCGTACTGCATCACGGTCTTCAGATGTCTTAATATTCAACTTTGAACTGCATCTTATTAGAAGGTTACATTGCAAATTCCAGCGGACCAGGCCCCTCTCAACCCCGTGGCAGCCGCAGCTGTGGGGGCCGGAAGCTGCTGGAATTCCACGTAGGGAGCGCTCTCAAGCCAAACAGACGTGGGTCCTCTGGTTTCAGAAACCCACTTTGTGGTCACAGCAGAGGGATCCAATGATTCACCGTGCTGCCGTGCTACCCCGGGGGTCAGCCTGAGAATCCACCTCCACGCCCTTCCTGACCAGCCCGTCGCCATGCCACATTGAGGTGGCCCACTGCCTCGAGAAGAAGCTGCTTTGAAAGGCCAGTGCACGGACTTGGAAGGGACAGAGAGCCCGTCCACTCAGATGACCTGCTTGCTGCCTGCGTGGCCTCGGGCGGCCCCGTCAACTTCCGTGAACTTGTGTGGTCACTGCCTTCGGTTGCTGTGCGTGACCACTATTTTTAAAGACTGTAAATGTTGCATCTCTCTGGCATTTGGTGAGGGTTTAAAAATGTCACTATTATTTTTAGCTAAAACAAAGGACATTGATGTCCTCTGAGGGAAAGGTTATTTTACCCTTATTAGAATTGCATTCACACAATGTCTTAAAAAACCAGAGCGGCCCAGTGCTGGCTGTCTGGTGGAAAGAGCACTGGACTGGGTCCCACATCGGCGGCTTTCGTCCCAACCGCACACCCCAGTTTCTTCCTTCTTCCCGGCTGCCGTCTGGAGGATTCCCTGTGACAAGTGCTCTCCTCGGTTCTTCCCACGTGTTCCCTTACTGACTCTTGCATGGCCCTCCGTAACCCGCATCGAATTACTTAGATCTTCTGGATGCCACTTCTGCAAAATCCACGTGTCGAATACTCTCATTGGCCATGTTAGCAACAGTGTCCTAAAAGAACCCTTGTGACAAATTATTTTCTCATTCTGCATGAACTCCAGAGCCCAGGATCCCAGAGTTTTCATGGCATTATTCATTCCCTCCCCTCCTGCTCCGGTGGCCTGGGTCCTCATTATGCTTTCATTGCCGTGACCTCCTCCACCTTCTTCCCCAGAGACCATGCCCCTTCCGCCCTGCACCCTCCGTACCAGCCCTTCTGCCAGAGGGCCAGGCTCTCCCCTGCAGGCTGCGGCCTGACCTTAACCCCGGCTCCACTCCATCAGGGCTTATGTCCATCGGCTGTGCTGTGTGTCTGCGAACCACGTCAGAGCGGTAAGAGGCCCAAGCCGAAGGAATCACCCTGCATTTCCTGCCCTCTGCCGAGTTTCGGGTGTGGATTCACTGCCATTGCTTGTGTATGGTGGACACCATTGTGTGACTTCCTAATTTTGACAGAATTAGTGCTTCCAGGAAACATAATAAATATGATACAGCCATTTTAATCAGGAAAATATATTTTTGAGTGGCAAAAATCCATCGACTTCAATGCTGCCGCCAGACTTGTTGTTCCCGATTCAGCATTTTTTCTGTACCTCAGGTGTCTTGTCAAATGTAGTTAACATCCAGGATATTTAATTTACCACAGTTAACTCAGATATATTTATATTACTTTTCATGCGGCGCCTCACAAGTCAGCAAGACTTAAAATAATGCAGGGCTGACCTGCAGGTGAATAATTACTTTTCTCCCTTTCACGTATTGTACTCACTGAAATATACCGGAGCATTCATAAGTATCATAACTTTCGCCCAGAATTTTGATCAGATAGCTGTTTCACAGGAGTTCGAATGCTGTGTGCCCAGTACCGACATTAAGGTAGGGACGTGAGGCACTTTCATAATTAAGGTAAGCAGTTAATTTTTGCCCCCACAATTCAATTTTCTTTGCAGTTTTCCAACCCCAATTCAGAATTACTGACCCTGAAACTTGCTGAGAAGAAACGCACTCAGCTCAATTTCCCCCTCCACTTGCTGAAGGGAAGAAAACCCTCTGTCCGTGGGGGAGTTCCCACTGCCTTCCCAGCCCTCCCCTCCTCTGCTACCGCAGTGAGCCCTTCGTATCTTGGGGAGCCTGCTAGGTTTGCTCTAAACAGCCTCTTCTTTCCTCATCAGCACCTTCCGTGGGGATGAGGCAGGTGAGGCACAGATTTCACACGTGCCCAGGGCTGGGGGAGGAGGGCCAGGTCCAGGCCCCCAGGACCCCAGCCTGCGGGAGGTCTGCCCCCGCCCCTGCCCGTCCATGTCAGCAACACGACGTGCCCTCGGCCCCTGTCGTCTTCTCCATCTGGTCCAGCCTCACAGCCCGGGGTTTTCAGTCCTTCCAGGGACTGGTTCTCACTCAGCTGACTCTCCTGTGTCAACACCCTCGAGTCTGAATCTTCATCAGGGAGGCCAATCTCTTCATTCCTCAGGACAGGCCGAGTTAGCACTCTTCTCGATAAAAGCCTTATTTAGAGTATTCCTTTTCGGAAGGAAGCGGCTATACTGTTTCTTATTTCTTAGATTTGTTTTTCTTTACCCCAATTCAGTGCAATGCCTTGGAGAACACACTGTATCGGGGCACACAGATCTGCTCACTCACCCAAAGACAGAACGGATGCCTCTGTGTGGCTCCGCACCTCTGTCCAGCCACATTTTGGGTGAACGTTAAGGTTATTTTAAGCATCTTGCTATTAAGGACAGTATTATAGCGTATATTTTTGCATGTGTGCGTACTTCTGTGCACTCATGGGAATGCATCTGAAAATACGTGCTTAAGAACAGGGCACACACATTTCATTTTAGTAGATGTGGACCCTCACCCCGCTGGACCTCTGGAAGTCGAACAGGTTGGTGGTCAAAGTCTAAGTCTTCTGAATTCTGAATGTTGCCTCTGGGTGTCCGCTAGCATCCAGGCCAGGAGTGAGTTTGTCCTGTGGCATGGCAGGTCGATGGCTTGTACCACACGGTACTCGGGAGCAATGGCTACGAGACGGTGGACCTCGGAAATGCAGGGGCAACTTGTTTAAGCTTTAGAAAGGGATCCAAATTGTAGACATTGATTAAGATTGTTTGGTTCAGCCACTACAGTAATATCTTTTCACATGGGTTAGCATGAAACTGTGCGTGTCCATTTTCAAGTGGGACAGACTAGACGCATACCTTCTGAAGAGCCTGTTGCCCAAAGGACCAAACACAGCTGACGAGGAGCGATGTGGAACCTTGTCTACAGTTAATGCCCCTTGGGCGGCTTCCAGCTGGGGTGTGCCAGGGTCTCAGGGCAGGGATCACGCCACAGGGGAGAGCCAGGAGCAGCCGGTGAGCCGAGGGGGCCAGGAGACAAGGTCTGGACAGGTGGTGATCCACGGCAGGGTCCACTCTGCCAACGGGGGTGCAGCCAGGGAGAAGCAGCAGGTGACTTGGAAGCCAGATGCCATTATCAGCTTGGGTCCAGCTTTAGTCAGGCCCTGGAGGACCACCGTCCTCAGTCCTGGCTGGACACTGAAGTCGCATGGGAAGTTGAAAAGCCCTGATGCTGATTGGCACGCCCACTTGTTCTGTAGTGACCCCAGGCCCCTCAGATGCCTCTGCACAATCTGAGTGACATGTGTCCCTGGCACAGCCTTTTCCACTTTCACTAGTTGCCGCTAATCTCTTCCTCTCCTTCTCTACCTGGTCCAGCCAGGGTGAGTCCCCAAAGGGGCCCACGCAGGTGCCAGAGCACTGGCTTGTGTGACTTGCTCCGACTTCCTGGTCCCATGGCGATCGCTCTGGGCTCAGCCTGGGCATGGGCGCTTTTTAAAACTTCCTGAGAGGGAGCGATGTGCAGCCAGAGACAACTGCAGTAGGACCGCCACCCCCAGAGCTGCTGGGAGCCAGCCAAAGTCAAAGTCCCGGCAGAGCAAGATATAGCGATCTCCTGCCTGTCCCAGCGGCAAGGCTGGGGTAACAGCTGAGTAATGGAGATGGAAGACCATTCTCAGGGACTCGGTCAACACAGCGGGCCCAGGAAGGGCAGCACAGTGCTGGGGCTGCCCCGGCTGCTGTGGGACTCAGGCGGGGCCACTCTGCCAGAGGAACACAGGTCCCGTCAGCTCGGCCTGCTCACGTGACTCTGTTCTGACACGTGTCCTTAGGAAGTGAGAGTGAGGGCCGCTGGCAGCCAGGGTGGGGGAGGGCACGGAACTCCAGCAGGGCGGGGCCCCAGGAGTCAGGGTCTGCCCTCCTCCCTGCGGAGTGAGTGAGCGCTTTCTGTGCCCGCAATTCTAGGAGTGATGAGCGCCCCCTCCCCGCCGGGCTCCATTTGTGACCCTTTCCACACCCACTTGCCAATTCAGCCTCGTCTCATCAACTCCGTTTTTAAGCCGGATAAAAATGCTGATGACTTTAATAGTAAAAATAGCACTGTCCGTATTTCTGTATGATTTAATTCTTGTACCTAGCTTTATAATTGTATTTTATAAATTTAGAAGTTGTCCATGAGTAATTTTAAGAAGTTTTAGCAGCATAGCAAGTATTGAAATCTATGACAGTCTATAGCAGAATAGATTTATGCCTTCTTTTATTTCTTCCAGGATGAGTAATAACTTTTATTGTGTAACACAAAGCTAAACAAATAATTGCAAAGATGAATCTTCAAAGGCAGACAGGATTTATTGGTCTAGATTATTGTTTTAAATGTATTAATACTATATTTTAGAGGTAAATGGGTATTGTTTTATTTTTTAAGTTGTCATGAATTAAAGAACCACCTCAGATAGTAGATATTGCTTAAATATATATTATTTCAGATTTTCATTTCTTATTTTTCTGATTGCATGCCTAATTGTGAAACTGTGTTTTTATATGTAATTGTGAAATTTCATACATAATTGTGAAATTTCATACATAATTGTGAAATTCATAATTGTGAAAATGTTTCATGTTTATTTTTGAAGTCTGACAAGGGAAGACTTAAAATATTTATTTCTGAAAAATTCCAAGGCCATGTTGAGGAGAATTACTGGGAGGTAAAAACTGGGTTGCAGTAAGAAGCAAAAGAGTATTTGTTTCCGTTCCCATTAGTTCTGCAATGACCCTAGTCCTCCCTAAACCCCTCCACACATTTGAATCACAGGTGTCTACCACCCCTTTTCAGTTTTCTTGGGCTCCTGCCAATCTTTTCCTCTCCTGCTACACCCCACAGGACAGTGTCCTCCAAACCAGCCATGCATCCACCTCAGCCCTTCCCACACTCTCCCTGGTTACCACACTAGGGCCCTAAATGGCGACCCAGGACCCACTGCCAGGTGGGCGTTCTATCCTGGGTCTAGGTAAGATACACCATGACTTCCAGTCCAGCCCCCACGTCCAGGTCGTACCACATGGGCTCCAGGGGTGCTGGCAAGCAGTCCCCATGCCCACCCCTGGCTCACACTGCCAGGAGAGAAGGCAACACTTCCCTCCACACCCTTGCAGCCTTGTATCATGGTAGGGGTCCTGGGAGCCAGGTCGCAAAGCCATCAGAGCCACGCACACTGTGGTGCTCCGGCCTGTCTCACCTCTCAGCCGCTGGGCCCCACGCACTTGACTGTAAAACCTTGCTGAGCTGGATACCCTGCCTACCTTAGAGGCAGAAACCTAGACTCCACTCCCAGTGTTTGTGCTAGTGGAACAGCCTTAGCCTAGTCACAGTCATTCTAAGGCCCACGGTGTTGGCCCTAGATGTTGACCCTGTCCTTGTAGAGCAGCTGTGGTTTTTTGACAAGGTAATACAAGGTCTAGTGATGGGTGGATGGATGGATGGATGGATGGATGGAGGAAGGGACAGAGGGAGGGATAGGCAGCAGGGTGGATGGAGAGAAGGATAGATGGATAAATAGATGTATATATAGATGGATGGATAGGTGGGTGGATGATGGATGGTTAGGTGGATGGATGGAGGGATGGACACCCACTGTAAAGTACTAATAAGGGTTTACTATTGTGGTCTTAACAAAAATTTGATGCCAAAAGCGTGTATTAAGCATTTCTTAAGTACCTTGAATGCATGCTAGGTTCTGTAGAAGTGAAAAGACGTCACTTCTCTCCCCAGGGGTGGGCATGTGTGACAAGCGCTACAAGTCACACATAAAAAGAAAGGGAAGCAGCTCCATCACTTCCCGATGAGGGTCTTGGAAAGGTCTGATGGAGAAACGCCCCAGCGAGTGCTGACAGATTCTTAAAACGAACATGAAATGCACTCTAGGTGGAGGGACAGAATGGGCAAAGGCACAAAAACGGGGAGACTGTGACACCTGAGCAGAGAAGAGCCACCTTTGGTGGCCCAGAGGGAAGGCAGAGACTGTGCACAGGAGCGGAGGGCGCCATGGCCTCAAAGACAGAGGCTTGGCCGGGACCCAGTGACCAGCAAGCCCGGTGCTGATATCACACCAAAAGTCAGTGAGCAAATGGACAGAGTGGTTTCTTCAGTCACCTGGCACTCACTGTGGTTGCCCAGGGGTGCTGGGCACTGGGAGGAGGGCACAGCCCCGCCCTTCAGGGGACTGCTGTGTCGTGGACCTGGCAGCAGACCCTACCCCATCATGGTGCTGCTGTGACCACCAGCCCAGGAGTGGTGGTGGCAGGAGAACGATAGCTGGAGGGAGAGCATGCATGCAGCAGCGGAAACTGGGAAGGGATGGCTGTCAGGTCTGGGGAGGCCTGGGCGCTCCTCGGGGCAGCGGAGGTGAGTCAGGGGAGAAGCAATGAATGAATGAGGGGCGTTGCCACCTGCGCCGCTGTGTCACACGCACAATGTGTTTCATTCAAATACAATCCAGTTTCCTATCCGGGGTTTTCACTGGCTTTGCCAATGAACTCCCTTAATTCCATCCAAATACAAACTGAACCTGAGACAGTGGCATCCTTTCGGGTAACGCTGAAGCTGTGTGACTTGACCGCCGTGGGCTGCAGAAGGTTCCTGGCAGTGCCGGTGGGTCCCCAGCTCCACACGCAATGGGTCTGGGCTCATTCCCGCTCCGCCTGGCGGTGTGCCGTCGACTGTATGTGCTCCCCGCCGACTGCGCGTCTGTCCCACACGCCCGGCACAACCACAAAATGTAGATGAGAACCAACTCTTTATTTCCACAGCAGTGAGAGGACTGTTTTGTTAATTGGTGCATTGATACCCCAAGAACTGCTTCCCATGCCAAGTTATTAGGAATAAGTAGATGAGGGGCAAATTAAACTTTGAATCACCTGTTCCTCTGGGCAAGATACATAAACCAAATTGACTGCAACCAAATGTCATATTATTTACACAGCGTGCACGATTTATTTCCCCCAAAATGTGCTCGGCAAAAAATTTGAATTTGCTCTTAAGCATATAATGGATCCCACTTAATAGTGACGCTTTCTGTGTGCCCTTCTCTCTATAATTAAATCATATGGGAAAATGTCACAAAGCAAAATAAAATGTATTTATTTCAGCCATATCTTCCCACAGCATGACATGAAGTCTGAAAAAAGAATCACTAAGCATTTTTATGCCATCTGTGCTGGTAGGGGATACATTTGCCAAGCACGCCACTATAAAACATTCCGTTTTAGAGTAAGCATAGCTGGCTCATTACTGTCACCCACCTGTGACACACGGTCATCCTCTCGCCTTCGTGCCCGTCTGTGGCCCAGTTAGCCCACCGTCGCGTCTTTGACTGGATTTTGAGACATCCACGGTCGTGTTCATGTTGAAACCCCCGTGCTTCTTCATCCCAGTCAAGTTCTGAAAGTCCTTCCCAACGACTGAAAGTGCAGCTGCTCGTAAGCAGAACACGCATCATCGCGCCAACTTGGTAATAATGATGCTACTGGGGGCCGATCTCAGGAGAGCCAAAACATGCAATTAAAAAAAAAAGCTGTTGTTTCAGTTAGCTCATGGAGCACAAAGCGATAGCCCTTAAAACTTCTACCTTTCCAACAGAATAATCCTAAACCTTATTCTTTGCCACTATTATGACTCAGTTGTTCATATACTTAGAGGAAATTTTATCTCCTATATTCAGCAAGGCCTTTGCGTGGCTTGTTTATGGGACACGCAAGGGCTGTAAATCCATTGTGCAGGGTGGGGGGACCGCCTGATCGGCACAGGGTTCTGGCTGGACCCGGGCTCAGCCCTGTCCATGTCAGGCTTCTGAGTCCTCCTCATGCAGGTGACAGCGTGTCATCGTTCGAAGACACACGAACAACCAAGTGTCACACTCTTTATAAATGGAAAGGACTTTATTCCTGTGTGCACCTCCTTCTAGTTATAAATCTCCCCCAAGTCACTCATATTCATGTCAAAACTTTCAAACTTCACTAAATGAAGATAGGATTAACTTTAAAATAATTTACCATAAAGTGATACCATTTTGATTATGACTATACAGAAAAGCTAGGATTTTTTTCTAAATTTATAAATGCCACAGTTTGTCATTAAATCAAGGGCCAGGTTTACTATCTTGATTCTCCTTAAAACTGACAAGACGTGAACTTCCATAGTTTTTAAAGTCCTACTTCTTTTGATACCAGCCCCGCCATCTCCCTGAAGCATTTTTGGCTCGATCGTGTACGTGAAAGTGATTTGTGAGCTATTAAAAGAGACACAATATTCAGTCATTGTCATGAATAATATTATCATCAAAACTGTGGCAGAGACCCTTTCCAATATTGGTTCTGCAGGTTCTCAGGTGAACACAGTACTTTTTTGTGTGTGTGGTTTTAAATGTATCACTATTTATTTTGTCATTCTCTCATACAAACAACCTTTGAGCTTGACCTGAAACGTGTTCTGTCTGTGGCGTATCCCTCGTATAACTTCTG
>PVIA01009026.1:0-65258 GCA_004024845.1 Tonatia bakeri
TTCTTTATATATTTTGGAGATTAAGCCCTTGTCTGAGGTATCATTGGCAAATATGTTTTCCCATACAGTTGATTCTCTTTTTATTTTGATACTGTTTTCTTTAGCTGTGCAGAAGCTTTTTATTTTTGATGAGGTCCCATTTATTTATTCTTTCCTTTATGTCCCTTCAATTAAACAATTTCAAATAGAGTGTGTATCAGCACATTCGAGGGTAAGCGAAATGCATTTATGTGCAGAGGGATAAGCCATGGTGAGTGCACAGAAAGGATGTTTGTCAAAACAGTGGATCTTGGAGAGAGAGAGGGAGGAAGGGAGGGCCAGGGAAACAGAGAGGGGGGAAGAGAGAGAGAAAGAGAGAGAGAGAGGAGAATCAGTGATGGTCTCAAACTTCTGGACCCTGATGACTGGGAGACGGGGAGACCCTGTGACAGCCGTAGGGACGTGGGGACAGGCAACTGACATACAACTGAGGGGCAACTGACATCCAAAAAAGACAGCGAGTTCCGTTGTAGTCAGGTCGGGTTTTCAGAGGTGGAGGGACATCCGGGGGGCGGGGAGTCCAGGAGGCAGAGGAAAATGTGGGCCTGGGATTGCACACATCTGGTTTCCAAACAAGAACACAGAACGTCAAATTCTCTCAGAAGAATGCGAACGCACACTTTAATTGTATCCTGTAACCAACTAAAGGAAAAAAGAGATGGGCAGGCAAGGTAGAGGCAGACAGGCCGCGGGGCACACGGATACTAAGAGAAACAGAAAGAGACCCAGAGACGCAGGGAGGGAGAGCCAGAGACCCCGACACACCCAGGGAGGATGGGGCCCATGGGGGGCTTCTACAGAAGGAGAAACACAGACAACCATCTAGCGGTGAACTTTCGTCCAGACAGAGCTAGAGTCTGACTGCACAGCAACTGCACCTCGTGCGTGTTAGCACTTTGTCTGAAGAAAACTAACGGTTTTCTACAACTTGCCCGTTTGCAGCTGTAGGCACACATGGGGCCAGTGCTTCTTGGCAAGTACCTCTCAGCCCAAGGAGATGAAATAAACAGCTAGGACCTTATAGACACAGGCCAGACCACTGGACTCTGCCATCAGGTCCACCTTAGGTCCGGACCAAGTCAGAAGTCCAGCCCCATGAAAGTCCTTGAGGATTCCTGGCTTAATAAGGACCGTGTATGGCTCGGGCTAGACGTTCTCTGCAAAGCTGTGTCAGAGCCCATTTAACCTTTGAAGGATGAAGGGGAAGAGGAGAGAGACACGATGAAATCCATCCACCTTTGGGCTGTGTGTATCATTTTATTGTTGCTCTTTCTGGCCTCCCATTGTCCACAGTGGAGGAGTAGGACCATCAAGTCTCCCTGCACTGCGGGCAGAGTGAAGTCCTCAACCGGTTCTAAGCTGTGTGTCAGTGAAAGAGTGGCCATCAAAGGAATGCTTTCGATTTCAGGAGGAAACAGAAAATTGACAAATTAGAGTAACTTAAAGCCTTCATAAGCAATGTATATATGAGGAAAAAATAAAAAAACCTTTTTATTGGCTGATGTTTAGAGAGAGGAAGGGAGGGAGGAGAGAAGAGAAAGAAAGAGAAACAATGATTTGTTGGTCCACTTACATATGCATTCATTGGTTCATTCTTGAATGTGCCGTGACTGAGGATCGAACTTACTACCTTGGTGTATTGGGACGGCGCTCTAACCAACTGTGCTATCTGGCCAGGGCCTATATGAGAAAAATAATACTCAGTAAAACTTACTGATCGAGAGGAGCTAGAAGACAGATGCATAGTAAAGAAGGGCTAGAATGCGGTGGAATTAAGCAGTCAAGACTAAGGGGGCAAGAGAAATCTAGGAATTAATTGGGGGAGGGATAAATAGAAATTATACCAGGGGGCAAAAGGGCTTTCTGTCCCCTAGTCTGGAAATCTGTTTTTCCCTGCGCCCAGGTGAGCTGGGTCCGGCTGCCTGTCCAAATCTCACACCCGTGCGTTTTCTCCCCATGCCTGGCCCCTCTGCAGGTCTGGGTTAGAAATGTGTCTTTTCCAGAGTCAAAAGCCAGAGCACAAGGCACCTATTCACCCTGCGGGGTTTGAAACTCACCTCTGAAATTCCTTTCACGGCAAACGCCTTCTCCCAAGTACACTGTGCATCTTTTCAAATTTCAGACATAAACAGCTGCGTGGCCCCGCCTGGCAACCCCCTCTCACCCTCCTGATAAAAATAGAAAGGGCCAAGGCGGGGAAAGCCAGGGGCACAGTGGGGGTTTGTGGATGAGCTGTTTGGCCTGGGTGTTCCTGATCCTCTCTGCCTATTTTGAGGAGGGGTGTCTCTCAGGGGAGCTTGGAGCTGGATTCTCAAGGGATTTGTCATCCCCGGCACCTTGGCCCCTTCCATTCTGGGCCCAAGACACATCTCTGCGGTTGTGTGTTCAACTCTGTGTCCCAGGGAGAAACACGTTTACCTGTGGTCGTTGGCATGGGCGTGGGTGCCAACTCTGGAGGTTGTGGGGGAAGAAAGAAGCCGTGGGGAAGGAGCGCGGGAAAGCAGCGCATGTGCAGAAGCCATCTGTGTGAAACGGTCCGCGGGTCGCCCGGTCATACGTCGTGGAGCCCGGGGTGCGGCGTGGGTTTAACTCAAGCCAGGCGCCATCACCCGTGGGCAGGCGAAAGGCTTTTGGAGGCACGTTCCTGCTGTATGGAGTGGGGGTGAGGGACGAGTGCGGCCTGAGCCGGCCAGTCCACTGAGCATGCGCCTGCGAGTTGTTTGGGTTCCAGCTGCGCCGTGACCTTGGGCCTCAGTTTCCCCCTCAGTGAAAGAGGGGAGGGTCTAGCCTGTTCTGGTTTCCCTCAGGACACCTCACACCTCACTGCCTCCTCTCCCCAAAGTCTCCCCTATACACTTACTCTTTACGTTTCAGTTTCACCTCGTCTTCAGATCGTACCTTCAGTATCGGAGAGGCCTTCCCTGACCACCCCAGAAAGATCCATATACGTCACATCCTCACCAAGGCTCGACTTTACCCATCCTTTATTTATTTCTTTAGATTTTATTTATTTTTAGAGATAAGGGAAGGAGAAAGAGAGGGAGAGAAGCATCAGTGTGTGGTTGCCTCTCCCATGCCCCCTACTGGGGACCTGGCTCACAACCCAGCATGTGCCCTGACTGGGAATCCAGCCGACGACCCTTTGGTTCACAGGCCCACGCTCAATCCACTGAGCTACACCAGCCAGGGCCCATCTTTTATTTATTTTATATACATACGGATTATATGTATAGAATAAATGCAAATACAATGCAACTTTAGTTGAAATTATATAAATTATATATGTATAACTTTAACTGGAAAACATGTGCTTGTAAAGAAAAACAGGAAAAGTAAAACAGTTCGTGACAAGTGGTGCACACAGACGACGCCCTAATATTTGTGGGAGAAACCACAGTGAGAACCTTATTTCTAGAACTCTCTAAATACGAACAAAAACGATATTTAGTGTAAAGTGTACATAGTCACGTGTGAAGTTACAAACTTAGTTGAAATCTTTCGTTTTCCTTTTCTTCACTTTGAAGGGCTAAAAACCAAACATCATTCTTCAGATCTTACTTCGCAATTCCCAGCAGCCCACGTCTTGTCATTAGAAAGGGGGGAGCGCTGCGTTAATGTGCACGCCGGCGGGCACAGGAGTCCTGCCAGTCTCTGAGTCTTGGAAGTGGTGGCGTAGGTGCATTACCAGCCTTTTCAATTTTAGTTAGTTAAATTAATGTGTAGAGGCACGTCCCTGTGGTTTCAATTTGCATGTTCGTAACGACGATAATGTCGAGCGTTTCTGGGTGGACCTGTTGGCCTTTTGTGTATCTTCATTCTGAGATGCCTGTTCAAACCCTTTGCCCATTGTGTGTGTAGGGGTTGTTGTTTAACTTCTCATTAAGCTTCCGAGTTCTTTATAGATTCTGCATACAAGTCCTTTGTCAGATGTAAAAATATAGCAGATGTTTTCTCTCAGTCTGTGGCTTTCTTTTGTTTTCTTTAACAATGAACCTCGGAAAGCAGGCGTCTTCAATTTTAAGAAAGCCCAGATTTTCAGTTTTTCCCCTTCCAAGGATTTTTTGGTGTGTCCAGAGAAATCTCTGCCTAGCAATGTCTACAAAGCTTTCCTCCTGGACGTTTTGTAGTTTTTACTTTTATTTTTGGATCTTGATACATCTTGAGTTATTTTGTGTGAGCTGTATGAGATAAGGGTGAAGGTTAATTTTTTTTTCTTACCGATAGTCAGGTTTTCAGCACCGTTTGTTGGAAAAGATTCGTTTTCCACTACTGAATTACCTGGGTTGAAAATCAACATGTAGGTTGTTTGTCCACTCATGTGTGGATGGACGTGTGTTTTGATGCCGCTGGGTGGTATGACTTTTTAGATTTCTTTTCCAAATGATTTGTGGCTCACGTCTGCATTTTTACCCAGTGCCTCTGGGGATTCTCATGCCCGCTCAAGCAGGGGGCCCTGAGATTGTAGGGCAGGGGCTCAGAATCAGGATCATGAGTAATGATCGCTCAGTGCCAATGCCCGACCTCCAAAGGGCCGGAATTAACAGGTCTGGAGTGAGGGTCCCCCCTCCAACAGTCTTCCCCCGGCTAAGAGCTGGTGATTCTTTGCTTAAGAACAGTAGACACATCCCCTCCTTTTCATTCATCAGTTCGTTAGACACATAACTGAACCTTCTGGTAGGCGATAAGGTGCCACAGTGAACAAGGTTTGGTGGAGGCAGAGATCCCCAAACAGGCCAGCACGGCCCCTGGTGTGAGGTGCAGATGGGGGTCAGCAGAACCTTGCGGGAAGAGTGCGTGAGTCCAGGGGTCCTGGGTGCTGCTGCGGGGTGGCGACCCAGCGGGCCTCTCTGTCCGACAGTGACCCCATGCTGGTCCCAGTTTGAGTGTGAGCCGATGACTTCATGTCACATTCCCCACAGACATGGACTTTCTGGCTTTGTCTTGGGATGGCCACGTCATGCTGTCTCCAAATACTCTGTCCCCGGTGGAAAGTTTCGGTCTGGGGGTGGAGAGGGAGGCCACTGTGCTGGCCCCTGTTGGAGCTCTGTGTCTGCTGAGCTGTCTGCCTGAGTTGGTCTCAGTCCGCCCCACCCTGTTTGTTTGCCCTAGGATCGACTGTCCCTCATGCCCAACTTCACACCACACCTGAGGCCACTGGCCTTGTTCCTGTGCCCTCCTCCACCCGATCAGTGCCTCTGGGAAGATTGTGCGAACTGTGCAAACCCAGCTAAAGAGGCAGGGCCCCCAGGCCCCAAAAACTTTAACCAAGCTCGGCTTTGCATGGTTTTCCTTCTGGCCTGGGCTAGAGTCTTGCAGATCTGTAAGGAGAGGGGCCCCTGTTTGTCATTCTCAAGAAGGGCACAGGACTGTTGCCCCTGGAACTGGGTGTACTCGGCATGTTGGAAAAGGCAGCTGCTCCAGCTCCGATGTTGCTGTAAAGAGTGGTTCTCACCCTGACTGGTGTGGCTCAGTGGATTGAGTGCAGGCTGCAAACCAAAGTGTTGCTGGTTTGATTCCCAGTCAGGGTTGCAGGCCAGGTCCCCAGTAGGGGGCGCTTGAGAGGCAACCACCCATTGATGTTTCTCTCCCTCTCTTTCTCTCTCCCTTCCCCTCTCTCTAAAAAATAAAAAAAAAGAAAGAAAGAAAAACCTTAAAAAAAGAAAAGAAAAGAAGAGTGGTTCTCATCCCTGGCTGCCCCCTGGAATCACCTGGAGAACTTGGAAATCGCCTGGTGCCCAGCCTGTATCCAGACCAGTTCAGCTGGCATCTCTGGAGGTGCGGCCTGGGCAGCAGCAGCGTTTTTCCAGTTCCGGGGCGATTCGAACACACTGAGGGGTGAAGGCGGCTGCTCTAGAGGGACTGACGCCAGTGAGACTAGGTGGGGCCGAGTGCGAAGGTCTGAAACCAGCCCGATTTGCCTCCCCGGACGGCACCTCCCACTCTCTGGTTAGTTTTTGACTAAAGCGATAGGGGCCTCACCTTTTGTCCTTGAAATTTCCGCTCCGGGCTTGAGTAACACTCTTCCAGTGTCCGATTCAAAGATCGCCTCCTGGGAGCAAAATATACTGCCTCTGGCTGGGAACAGGGCTCAGAGGGCAGAGGGTTGGTTTGGCTGTGTTTTGGGTCACCTGTGCGTTGCTGTCCCCTCTTGGGTCGGTGATGGCGGGGCAGGGTGGTGAGCTGGACTGTGACTCAGGAGGACCGGTTCACCTGGTGGCACCACCCCGTAGCTTCTCCTGTGCCCACCTCACCTGCTCACGTCCTCATTCTGACCTTGCCATCCCCATGAGTCCCTGAGTCAGGCACCCTGCTTTCTGGGCCCAGCTGCCCTGTCCCCCCACCCGCCTTAGCCCATCGTGACACACTCTTTGGGATCTCCACCTCTTCCCAGCACCCAGCCCTCTGTGCCCCTCTTACGCAGCCTGACATTCCAGTAACGCTTTTGCCAGCCCACCAGCCTCCTGCACGCCTCCTGCATTTCACAGAGAACACTGGACACTTAGACTGAAACTCTGCAACTTCCAAAGCTGTCAGCATCGCTGCTCATCCTCTTCTATGACCTTCCCGTTGTCCTAGAGATGCCTCCCTCCCCATCTTCTCACCCGGGGCACCCTGCCTTCCTGCCTTCCCCTCACTTCTTCTCCTGGTCTCACGCTGACCATCCCTTCTCTCTCTTAGGTGTGTTCAACCACTGGCTTTCGCTTCCATCATTCTGTTGAGGCAGCTCTGGAGGATGTTAGCTGTAATCCCGTGTTACCAAATCGGATGAGTGTTTCACCCCCCACCCCCCGACCTCTCAGCAGCATGAGGCAGAGCTGGTCGCTCCACTCCCTGGGCTCTCCCCTGGTTTGCGTCCACCATGCTGCCCACGCCTCCTCCGTCTCCTTGGCAGGCATGCTCTTTTCTCACGAACCGTTGACTCCGGACAGCCCCCACACTGGGGGTTCAGGAAGGTTCTCCAGCACTCACAATATGGTAACACCATGTGTGTCAGTGGCCGAGCGTTCATATGAAACATCTTCGTCAGTGGTTAATTAGTGTCATTCTGGACAAATCAAAGCAGCACAGCAATCCAGCCACATCTGTGCATCCCTCCATTTGTCAGCTGCCCCTGAGAGATCCACTTGGTTTTCACGGTTGTGGCTAATTCTTTAAAAAAAAAATTTATTTTAATTGTTGTTCAATTATTAAAAAAATTTTAACTGATTTTTTTTTTTAGAGAAACAGGCAGGTGATGGGGGCAGGTGGGAGGGGGTGGAGAGAGAGAGAGAGGTTTGTTGTTCCACTTATCTATGCATTCATTGGTTGATTCTTGTATGTGCCCTGACCGGGGATCGAACCTGCAACCTTGGTGTATGGAATGATGCTCTAACCAACTGAGCTCTTCGGCCAGGGCCACAGCCAAGTCTTTAATTTGACAAATGGCTGTATCATGGGAAGTGGCGGTGCTGTCATTTCTTTTCCTGAGTGTCCATTCAGCAGTGTCAACTGTACAGGACACTATTAGTCTTTCGATTCATGCAGCGTGATGATGACTTTGCTGGGTGCTCCTGCGGCTTTTCCACTTCCAGTTTGAAGAGCTGTGACAAACAGTTTCTGGCTTTTTAAGAGCCCCCAATGCCTACATGTAAAATAGTTGCTTCCTTTTCCTTTAAACACTGGTCTTAAAAAACGATATCACAACTTACATGGCTGTGTCACAGCTGGGCAAGGGTGAGAGTGGTGCGTGGGGCCCAGGATTTAAGGCGGCGCCCACTCTGCCACCGGGAGAGTGGACGCCGCCTTCAGTTTGCCCCTGAGTGCCTCACTTCCCTGCCCCCAGTCCTGTCCCTGGGCACTGTCATATTACAGAAACACTGATGTTGCAGAAGACACAGTAAGGCAGCTAATTTCTGTAAATACACGAGCAAATGAAGAAGGAGCCCTGGGCTCTCCGGTCCACATTCACTGGCCGCGTGTGAGCGGTGGCTGCTCTGTGGCTGCTGCAGGTGCCCGTGCGGTGGTTTGGGCGTAAAACACACGCTGGGTTTGGAAGACCGACTACGTGTAATGAAGGGGTGTAAAGGGTTTCGTTCATGTTTTTTATATTGATCCCGTGTGGAAATGGTGATATTTTGGATATATTGGGTTAAATAAAAGGTACTATTAGATTTAATTTCACCTTTTATTTTTTTATAAAAAATGTTGCTACTAAAAATTTAAAATTGCACGTCTGACTCACATCATATTTCCGTTACTCACTGGCAGGCCGTGATTTTGGATGGGGCAGCTTAATGTTGTGATGATGTAAACTGCCCTTGAATTCATCTACGTCTAGTGTGATTTCAGTCCCAATGCCTGCAGAGGTTGTGTGTGTGTGTGTGTGTGTGCACGCACCTTAGAGAAATGGCAAAATGCAAGTCTGTTTGGCGGGCGATTTACAGTAGGTAAAAAACCCAAATGGCTGAGGATTTTTTGAAGAGGTACGTTACCTCCACAGACATAAGAAAAATAATTTTAAAAAGCAGTACCATTTTATCCTCCAATACTGGCAATCGTTAGAAAGTTGGGTAGTGCTGAATGCTGGTAAGACGGTGAGGAAGTGGGACCCCTGTGTCCTATTGGTGGAAGTATAAATTGGTTCCAGGCATTCTGGACACCAATGGGCCATGCTCAGTGAAAGGAAGTGAGTGTGTGTCTTGTGAGCCAGCAGTTCACACCCTAGACGCAGACACCCAAGCATTCCCTGCAAAGACCCACAAAGGAACACATATGTGGGTGCCCATTGTTGCATTATCTGTGGAGGCAGGAGGAGGGGCCGACCAGGTGTTCATCACCGGGCGAAGGGACCCGTTTCGTGGGGGTGTGTGTGGGACTAGTGTGCAGGGGTCCTCTATAGCAGGGCCATCTGGCAACACGGACACATTTCCCAAACCCAGGACCTAGATGACAAAGTCAGAAGTAGGTTGAATCTTCAACAGTGCCACTTAGATAGATGAGCATCACGTACACTCCCCATAGCAATATCTTGCCCAAGGCACAGATTTGTAGAAGGACGTGTGTTAAATAAACTTGAGTATGGTCGCCAGTGGAGGGAATGGGAGCAGGGGAAGGAGGGGAAGAGCAGGAAGAGAAAGCTGCTGTGTGTGGATAGGGATACGAATGGTCTCCTCTCCTCTCGGGTACCTGCAATCCAAAAATAGAACAGGAAAACAGAATAAAATGATGACAATTTCCCCCAGGAGGAAAGACTCCTAAGGACCCCACTCTTTTTCAGAGAGGCATTTTCCTGTGGCCTCACCGTTCTCCAGGCCTACGTGAGGCCCCTGTGAGCCTGCACGGAGAGCGCAGGACAGACTGAAACCCACTCTTTCCCTGAGGGGGCAGACCGCTTCCCTGGTCAGGCCCAGGAGGCACCTTGGCCTGGCGGGCGGCTTGCGAAACACAGCGGGGTCTCTGTGCAGGCCTGAGGTAACCCAACAGGAGCGGGGCCGCCCCTCCTGGGCTGGGGAGAATGGGCTTCTCTGTGTGCGCTTGTTTGCTTTGGTTTCGAGCTAAAAAAAAAATGATTTCACACATAATTAGGGCTGTGGCAGCGAGATTGTGTTCGAGGTGCTTTTACTGGAAATATCGAGAGGAGGGACAAGGGAGGGCTGTGTTCCTCTTCCAGCCGGGGCCGGAGAAGGAGGAGGAGCCGAGCGGCTCCGTGGATGGGACAACAGGCAGTGTTCAGGGCAGAGAAGCAGCTTTCACGGAGGCAGGCCCAGCTGTGAGGGGCTGAGGTTGGCTGTGGAGGTGGGCCGTGTGGGGAGTGTGCGGTGTGTGCATTGGGGGAGGGGAGCGGGGGGGAGGTGGGGGCTGTGACCCACGCCTGCCTCTCCTTCCCCACCTCTTCAGCTGCCTGGAGGAGGACAGGCATCCTCAGAGAAAGGAGAGTTGGGGGGAGCAGGCACAGGGTGAAGAAGGAGGCAAGGGTGGGAGGTGCAGGCGACAGGGGAGGCCGGAGGGATGGGGCAGGGGCATGGAGGGAGGCAGTCACTGTGCACTTGCACCTGAGCCTGCCCCGAGCCGGCCTGTGCAAGCAGCCCTGAAACAGGCGTAGGGTGGCCTGGGCTCTGGTCCTGACTCTGGGTGCCTCCCGGCAGGTCTCTGAGCCTCAGCTGGCTTCTCCAGGAGACCTGGGCGCTGACACCAGCCTTTGCAGAATGACCGTGCATGGGAAAGAAAAAAAGTTCCAGGAACCCCGAATGTTATACCTTCCTCTTGGAGATTCACAGTGCACATTGTATATGAAAAGACTGTGGTAAAATAAAACTCTGTTTTACTTGGAATTTGGGCGACGGGGTGCTTTCCAAAACATTTAGTTACAGGAATAATTCTCCTTTTTGCATAATGCCCATTCACCTCTTGTGTGTTCCAGTTACTACCGCTGCATAGTAAACTGCCCCGAAGCTTGGCGTCCTGAAATAAGTCTGCGCACAGATCCCGTGGGTCAGAAGCTCAAACAGGGCACAGGGCACTGTTGTCTCTGCTGCACGCTGTTTGGGGCCTTCTCTGAAAAGGCTTGAAGGCGGGGGGGCACTCTGAGGCTGGAAGCCGTCTTCACCCATGGGCCTGGGCAGTGAGCTGGACAGGAAACCTCGCTGTGGCCTGTCCGTGAGCCTTGGCACGCACAGGAAGTCAGCGTTGAGTTGAAGGGCGAACAGAGGTTGGCTAGGTGCAGCGGGGGTGGGGGAAGCAGGAGAACCTTGCAGATGCACAGAACCGTCCCTGAACAGATGCTGAGGTAGCGAAGGAACGCGGCAACCTCCAGGCGCTTTAACACGGTCTGAGGGCGGGGCGTGGGGGATTGCCGTGGAGAGACGTGAGCTGACGCTCTTTGAATAAGCCCTCCGAGGTCGTGGTTGAAGACTTCTGGTTGAATAGGTCCCGTTGAAGCTTTTGGGTTCTATTGTAACCCAGAAGATGGGTTTTAGGGAGGGATGGGACTGGATGACGATTTTCATGTTGAAAAGACCCCTCTGGCTGGGCGGCGGTCTACAGGTGAGGGAGAACAGGCTCGCTGCAGAGATGGGCGGTGCCCAGTCTTCCCGCTCACAGCATCCTCACAGCTGCCCACCTCCCAGGTGCCAGCCAGGGAGACACTTGTCAAGGTGTCCTTGCGGCCTCTTAATCACAAACCAGTGTGCATCCACTCAAGGGACCAGAATAAACTTCAGTAAGTTTAACATCCATTCAATACTTTGATAAAATCCGCTATTCGTATTTCACTTTGTGAGTTAACCCAAGAACGCCCTTAATAGCATTTTCCCTCTTCCCGTAGAGGATCCAGCTTTGGGTCAAGGTTTAAATGCTGTGTCTCTGTAGCCTTCTTTAGTCTGGAACATTCCACAGTTCATCTCGCACGACACTGATGTTTTTTTACGGGACACAGCTTGCCCTCCCCTCCCCATTAACAGAATGCACCTTATTTTGTGTCGACTGGTTGTTTCCTGGCAACGGCACTGTGGCTGGTGTTCTTGGCTGGAGCACTACACCAGCGATGCTGTGTCCTTGTCACGGTGTCACATCTGGAGGCACATGATACTCACCTGTCTCTCACTGGTGATGTTCCTTTTAATCCCCCAGTCTAGGTGCTATCTGTTTTTTTCATTGTATAATTATTATTTTCTCCCTCATAACTAATAATCTATGGGGGAATATTTTAAGACCAAGCAAATATCTTGCTGCTTATCAGATTCCCCCCCCAGATTTAGCATCCACTAGTGCTTCCCGCCTGATCCAGTCTTTACCATGATAGCTGCAAAAACAGGATTTGCCAGCTCTAGCCACCCCAACACATTTAATGACCAACACTTGTTTTCTATTTTTTTTTAAATCAGAAGGTTTTTAAAAAAAATTTTGTTTATTTATTTTTAGAGAGAGGGGAAGGGAAGGAGAAAGAAAGGGAAAGAAACATCACTGTGTGGTTGCCTCTCATGTGCCCCCTACTGGGGACCTGCCCCACAACCCAGGCATGTGCCCTGACTGGGAATCGAACCGGCCACCCTTTGGTTCACAGGCCCATACTCAATCCACTGAAATACACCAGCCAGGGCTTGGTATTCTGTTTTAACCCAGGGTCCTTCCTGTTCCCTATTTATGTACTGATTTATCACCGGCATGGACTTATGACTTCCTCTTTTTCCCAAGGGTTTATACATTGTGACTGTACTTAATTACTTAATTATTTTGGTGCTCAAATTGTTCTAGGTGTAGCAGAGGCTGTCCCCTCAAGCTGGCCCCATGTCCATACGACATGCGTCTGTCATCTTTGGAGCACTTACTTTCTGGCATAACACGATATTCCAGGCTCATCTTATACCGCCTGTGCCCCAGGCCTGGAACCTGTGTCTGCCTTAAGGCACCTTGGTTCGTGTCCGTGCAAAGACCCAAATAGAAGCACCGGGTGTGCTCGTTGCTACTGGGGTGCCTTTGCTTCTTGGAGTAGTGGCGTATTTAAAATATTGACATAAACTAAATCTTTTATAAAAATACCACATAGTAGAATTGTGCTCTGTGCCGAGAACGATGGGATCGCAAAACCACGTTCTTTCACGGGGCTCTGTGCTTTTGTCCTGGGGCCCCAAGACCCAGCGACGGTCGTTTTCTTCCGTGAGTCCTGGCAGCTGGTGTCTGCAACTGTATGAAGAACCACACTGGGGGAGAATTTAGAAAGTCTTGGTCTGAATCCTGTTGCCATCGGAAAGTCTATCCAAAGGACGGGTCTGGGCTGCCCCCGGGCCCCCCGTTCCAGCTACCTGCTGGTTTCAGGGTTAGCATCCGAACAGTCTCGGTTACAAAAGCCCCTCTGAAGCGGCAAATGCCCGATATTGTTTGCCCGAAGAACAGGCTCCACTCTGTGACCTTGTTGCCCTGGCCTGCAGCTGACCAGACGGGCTGACCTGCCCCCATCGGGCCCCTCCGTCCATCTGGTCTCCCAACAGTAGGCCTTTCTTTGGCTCCTTTGAGCGCCCCCCCTTCCTGTAAACAGCTGTAAAATACGCCGTCCCTCCTGGGCTGGGCCGGTCACCGCCAGAGAGGAGCTCAGATGGGCTTTGAGACTGAAGATGACCAAAGTCTAGTGTTTTGAGAAAAAACATTCATGTTGGATTTTTTTTATTATTGTTATAGCCTACCCAGTTTTTAAAGTTGCAGCCTCGGTCTCTGACCCTCATGCAGTGCCAGGAAAAGACTTGTTTTCTCATTTCTCTCTATCTTTCGGCTTCATTACCCAAGAGGTGGCACATGCTCTGTCTCCTGGGACAAGGAAAAGGTCATGGGTACAAAGAAAGTCCAAGATACACAGAAAAAAAAAAGGACCACAGTTACCACTTCAACTGTCACCTAAGCACAGTGGCGACAGGCTCATCCCACAGTAGTACTTCCTGATTCTATGGGTTATAAATCAGGCCAGTATGTGTTGTGATAGATCAGTCTGCAGGCGGAATGCTTGCACCTGAATCCTGGCTCTGCCACTCATGTGCTGTGTGACCTGGCACAAGTTCCCTACCCTTTCTGTGCCTCACTGCCCTCATGTGTGCAATGCAGACGATAACAACTTAATAGAGTTGTTATAAGGACTTAAATAAGTAAATGTGTGGAGGGCTGGGAGAACAGCCACAGGCACATAGTAAGTGCTCAATAAACATGATTATTACGGGGTATCAGGTTCTTGGGTTCCGTTGGAGACTTGGAAGCCTGGTGGTTCGGGGTGATGTCCTGATACTGCCTGGCTTAGTGCCGCCCCCCACCCTCTGCATTTATCTCTAATAGCCATTCTCGGGAGATTAAAGCAGCCACTTTTTTTTAGTCATGTAATTGGCACTGCGGTTTGGCGTGGAACCTAAAGCCCCTCCGGGGACATACAGCTTTATATTCGCCAGTGTTTATACGAAGGAAGATGAAGTATTCATAATAAGAGACCAAATTGATTTGCTTCTCCAGAGCACAAGCCATAGAATACTAAATAGAACGAAGATGAATGTAGAATCGATATCCTGGAACCAGCCTGCGTGTTGGAGGTCAGCCAGCCCGTCCTTCCTGTGTTAGAGAAGACAGGGCCTGAGAGGGGCTGGGGCAGGGATTTGCCCAGGATCACTCGGGGGCAGGCAGAGCTGGCTCTAGAACCAGGCGACCCGCTTCCCAGTTATGCTCGATGTTATCCGGACGCCTGGTTCTCCAGGATGCACCTTCTTGGGAAAGAGGCTGTTTCCCCCGAACCCCTTCGTACTTACTCTGCTGACACACTGATTGTGAAGAAACTCCCAGGTCCGTGTATCTCCCCTGCAGCAGAGCCCGGGACCAGTCTTAGCGTGAAGCGGGGGCTGTGGGCCCTGGGGCAGCTCGCTTCACTCCTGTGAGCATTCAGTGATTTCCCTTTGAAAGTGCGTGATGCAGGCTGACCTGCTGACGTCGGGTGTAGTGTGGACTGGGGTGTGATAATGTACGCCAAAATGCATAGGGTTTCAGTGGACATAAATGAGAAGGACACCAGGCTGACCCCTCCTGTGGAGGTGTTGACTCCCTCCTGCCTTTGGGACGTCAGCGATCCATGCCCATCGGACAGGTGTGGCCTGCTGTAAAAGCCTTGAGGACACATACCTGGGACACCTGAATTCCTGTCCCTGCGTGAGGAGCAGCTGATGGCATAGGCTGAGTCCTGGGGCCTCTGGCCAGCAGCCCTCCGACCTCGCATGCTGCAGTGTCCACGTCTATCCACCTGAGACCACCCGATGAGGCTCCAATTCAGTCTCGTGGGAAGTGGGCCATGGGCTCCTCGTTTCCCTGCACCTCAGCCACAGGCCCGCCGCTGCAGCCCTCCAGAGAGATACCCCCTGAGCTGCGGCCTGCACCTGTCTCTACCAGACTCATCTGCAAATTGTATTTTGATTGTCTGTTTAGAGGATGGGGCTTTGAAATTAGACCCTGGGAGTGGGTCCACACACTTCTTTCGGGGGTTAAGCTGTGTGTCCCAAGGAGCCCCTAAAGAGGGAATGAACCTTCACCTTCATCGTAGATGGAGGGCCTGGCACTCGTGAAAAAAACAACAACCTTAGAGTGCTTTCTTTCCTGATTGTAAAACCAATGCATACTCACCATGGAATTCTTGGGAAATATAGGAAAGGACAAAGTAAAAATGTGAAAATCATTTGCAATCTCACTTAAATCCTACCTGGGCCACTGGTCAGCTGGGTGACCTGGGGCAGGTTATTGAAGCTCCCTGAATTTGAATTTTTTCAGTTATATCAAGTGGGAAAAATAACACTGTCTTCCTCACAATAATGCTGAGATCCATAGACTTATAATGTTCTTTACTCCTGAGCACTATGCTCTCAGGAGTATCACGGAGAGACAAGGATATGCTCCCTCTCCTTGAGGGTGTCACAGAGACAAGAGGGAAAGAAATGAGCTTGACACTGAGAGACAGGGAATGGGGCACTTTCCAGAAAATAAAAATGGGGCACAAAAATGTATGTAAACACTCTTGGAAGAAATAAGCATGTATATTTGGGAATGAATAACAGTGAAATGAAAAGAGACAGAGAGAGAAGGAAGGAAGGGAGGGAGGGAGGAAGGAAGGGAAGGGAAGGGAGAAAGAAAGAGAGAGAGACAAAAGGAAGAAAGAAAGGAAGGAAAGGAAAGAAAGGAAGGAAGGAAGGAAGGAAGAAAGAAAAGGAAAGAAAGAAACCACAAAAAAGCTTACATTTGTTTGGTAATTTTTCCTTGTCTTTTCTGAATTTTATGCCATATTAATGTAACCACGTGAAGATATTTTATTCCCAGCCACTGCCGAAGAGTACATAGAAAGGGAAAGAATGAGGAGGGACCAGGGGATCGTTGACATTTGGGTTGCGTTACATTTAAAAATAACTTTATTTTTTTGGTGCTTATAGAAAAAAACCCATATTTGGTGACATGAGTAGATTTTGAGGACAAATTTAGCATGCTACGATCTGCAAATAACTTCTCATTGGTGAGTTGCATCGGTATTTTTGCAGCCAGTGTGAAGTGGGGCTGAGTTATGTCTGCTTTTAAAGAAACCATTTAGAGAAATGTCGCTCCCAGCCTCATCGAAACAACAAGCTGGAGCATTTTTAGATTCACAAAAAGCTATTTTTCCGAGGGTGGTGAGATTCTAAATGTAACCCTCGTGTAAAAATATAGAAATGTCGTTCCAAGTCAGAAAATAAAGCGAGTAATTCAGAGACCACATTCCAATGAAGCTTTTAATAAATATTTCAGTCAATGAAGAGCCTGCATCTTTGTTCAGCAGGTACTGGCTGAGAGCAGTAGCTGGCCATCCTCCTCTGGGTGCTGGGGAACCCCACCTGGGGTCTTCAGGCTTGACCTTTCTGTTCTCTGGAGAGATGAGGCAGTGTTCTCTGTCACCACCAGGTCAGGGACACTGTAGGGGACCTTCTTGCCAGGGGTGAGAAGCAGTTGTGTCCCTGTGTCTTGGAAGCTGACAGTCACCAGTCGGTGGCATGCCCTTGTTTACAGCCAGTGCAGAAGGAAGCGTGTTTTTCTGGAGGTTTTGTGTCTGAATTTCTCACTAGAGCCTCCTTGTTTCTGTGCGGCTCACTGGCGGGCCCACTGCTGTGGCGCTCCGGAGAGACCCCCCTAAGCTGCAGCCTGCACCCGCTTCTCCGTTAGACTGATCTGCACACTGCATTTTGATAGTCTCTGTAGAGCGTGGGGCTGTGGAGTTAGACCTTGGGGGTGCAGGTGTGTCGGGCATGCTCCAGGTGCACCGCACCTGGCCGGAAGTAAAGCGTTAGTCCCCTCTGCAGGGTGACATGCCAGAGATGCCATCTCACCTTGGTTTTCCCAAAGTTCTTCCTTTTCACTTTCTACCTTGGAAAAAAAAAAAAAGGGGCGAGTTTTGCCTATATCAGAAAAACACAATTGAGCCATGAGTCATGTTTGGCATCCATCGAGAGTGGCAGCGCCTGGGTAAGCGTTCTGGGAATGATCCCAAATGGTATCCGCGCTTGGGGGTTCAGACACGCGGGAGTGGAGTGCAGAAGCCGGCAGACACTTCACTGCGAGATGGATGAATATTTGAGACCCTGGAGGAGACTCCCTGCAGAGAAGGGAAGAGTCATGGTGAGACTGACTCGGCGACGGGGTTGTGTGTTGAAGGGGACCCGCAGTTGATCGGTCACCGTAGTTAGCTGTGACTTGGAGCTGCCTGAGCCCAGCGCCCCGGAAATGCCCCTGTGGTTGGGGAAGCCAGGGCGTGCCTAACTCCTGGGGGTTAACCAGCTCAAACAGAGTGCAGGTCGGGAGGGGACCGGTGAGCCCTGGAGGGGCTGTAGGGGGTGCAGGGTGTGGTCAGCAGCCCTTGGATCAGGGGCGGCGAGCTGGGCGTTGAGCACCTGGGACAGGAGTAAGGGGTCCGCCCTGGAGTTTTACTCGGGGCCCCGCCCTCTCCAGAGCAGTAGAGTGCCTTCTCCAGCTCATTAGTCAGTCCACCTTCCTCTTCTTCAAATCGGATCTTCATAAGCTTTGCCCACTTTTTACTATTGAGTTTGACGCTTGCTGACATTGGATAATTCTTTTTAGATTCTAGAGACCAGTGCACAGCCAGTTAAATCCGTTGCAAATATCTTCCCCCAGCTTGGGCTTGTCTTTGTCTTGTTTATGTTGTCTTGTCACGCAGGAAGTTTAATTTCAATGCCAGTTTTATCCATCATTCACACTATGGTTTGTCTTCTCATCTGAGATGTTCTTCCCAGCCCCGAGGGCATAAATACGTATCCCTACGTTTTACTTTTGGCAGAGTTTCAGCATGTGAATTCTTCTGTCACTAGGTATGGTCACTTATCATTCCGGTGTCGAAATGCATCGGCAGTGATGAGTGTGGCTGTGGTTCATTCATCTTCACTGGCCCACAGTGTGCCATTGTGTGACTCGATCGTGGTTTATTTGTCCGTTCTGTAAATGGACGTCTTGTTTGCTTTCATCTTTCTGTCTCTCACAGACAACCCTGCAAAGAGCATTCTTGCGCTGTCTCTTGGGGACATTCGAAGCAGCTCTGGGGGCAGAATCGTTGAGTCATGCTGTACGCACCCTCAACGTCAGGAGGGTAGGAACGTTGCTACCCACACTCGCTGCACAACCATAGCAGCAGCAGCGTGGACATGACCTTGGGACTTTGCCATCCCTTATCTTTATTGTTTCCTTCCTTCTTAGGTTTACCCTGGCTTTCTTTGTCGGATGCCTTGGGTACTTCCCTGACTAATTTGCCGTCTTCTTTTCTAATATAAACATTTAAAGCTATAAAATGTCCCTTCATTGCTCTGTGGCTGCGTTCTGTAAGATTTTTATTTTTATTATTATTTTCTTAATCCTCACGTGAGGATATTTTTGTTATTGATTTTAGAAAGAGGAAGGGAGAGAGAGAAACATCAATGTGAGAAACTGACCGATTGGTTGCCTCTTCTAGGTGCCCTGGCTGGGAATTGAACCTGAAACCTGGGTATATGCCATGACTGGGAATTGAACCTACAACCTTTTGGTATATGGGATGATGCGCCATCACACTAAGGCACGTGGCTAGAGTTATGTAAGGTTTTTAAATGAAAATTTTTTACATAATTTGCAACTTACAGAAAAGTTTCAAGTGAATTACCAAAAAAGTGCATGTTTTTTTTTTTTTTTTTCAAATAAAGTACCAAAAACAGTTTCAAGTGAAGTGCAGAAAGGTGTCAGAGACCAGCACGGGTGGGAAGGGGGTCTGTCTGCTCCGGGGGAGAGGCGGCAGTGGTGGTGGGAGAGGGGTTTCCAGGGGGTGGATTGAATGGTTGCTCCATAAAGGACGCCTGAGCCAGATTTCCGTCTGCTGGAGAAGGGCATTACCCCTATGGAGAGGGCAATGGCTAGAATGAACACTTGGTGTTGGCTTGGAATTGGGGGCGTTAGTGTGAGGTCTGTGGGTGCCGTTCTCTCCCAGGTGGACTCTGGCACCTGTCATCAGATGTCCACCCCCCAGCCTGCTGCAGGCCATTCTCACCGGGTGTTCTCACCGGGCATAGGCATCAACACCCCACACCTGGCTGCCTCCTTGCACACGTGCCCTCCCCTCCCAGCTCCGGCTCTGACCCCCCCCACCAAGCCGACCCCCTACAAGGACATGCTCCTCACTCCTCTTGGGCCGCGACTCCTGCTCCAGGCCATCCCCTCAGTGGGCACCGATCAGTCACCTGGCTCTGCCTACCCAATGGATAGTACGGGTGGGTCAGGAAGGGAGGGAGAAAGATGTCCCATAGATTTTGAAATTTTCAGTGTCTTTGGTATTTTCAATGTCATTCCATTCTAAATAATTTCTAATATCCAATTTTGATTTTTCTGTACCCTGGGAGTTATCTAGAGGTTTGTTTTACATTCACAGGATGATATTTAAGATTTTGATCTGAATTGCACTGCATTCGGAGCATATGGCCTTTTATAATATGGGTTCTGTTCCATGTATGATCTTCTTCAGGCTTAGTAAACAATACCTTTTTGCAATTGTGTTACGTGTTCTTGGAAAGTATTTCTAACTGCTGGGTACCTGGTTCTGTATATGTCCATCAATTAAACTTAGCTGTGTTATTCAAATATTCTGCCCTTCCTAATTTTTTTTTTTGTCTGCTCAGTGTAGCAGTTACCGAGAGAAGTGTAATAAAAATCTTCCATTACGACTAAGGCTTTATAAATTTCTCCTTGTAATTTTATCACTTTTTGTTTTATAAATTTGGATACTGAACTTACGTTATTATCATTGTTATAACTTCCTAGTGAATTACTCCTTTTATAATAATTATGTAATTACTGGTATTCTCAGTTCTTTCCTATAGCCATCACAGGTTTTTTTGGGCAGGTTCGTATTTCTTAGGACATCTTTTTCAGTCTTATCTTCAACCCATCTCTTCCATGTTTTGACTGTTTCTCTTGTAAATATTATTCCTATGGCAGTGGATTCACACATTTCTCCTTGTTGCTCTACCACTGTTTTGATCTGTGCCCGTATTTTTTAAGCCAAATCTGACCACTTTGAATGTCGAGTTTCCACTTGCACTTGGACCATTTGTAATGATTACGGACGAAGTTATTATTTTTTACCGTTTTACTGTGTGCTTGCTATTTATCTGGCTTTTCCTACACATCTTTAACCCCCACTCTGCTTTTTCCATGGTCTCCATGTAGCTTTTCTTTCTTTTTTTTAAACTAACGCTATTTATTTCTTTTTTTTTAAGATTTTATTTATTTATTTTTAGAGAGGGAAGGGAGGGAGAAAGAGAGAGAGAAACATCAATGTGCGGTTGCTGGGAGACATGGCCTGCAACCCAGGCATGTGCCCTGACTGGGAATCGAACCTGTGATGCCTTGGTTCGCAGCCCACACTCAATCTACTGAGCTACACCAGCCAGGGCTTCCATCTAGCTTTTCAAAACTTCCCTCCACATAGTACGCCTTTAGGGCATGCTGGCTCTTAGGATTTCATTTGGCCACCGAGAAAACGTTGCGTTCTGTGTTACTAGGCACGGGTGTGTGTTTGGAGCGCTGATTTCTCTCTATTTTAAACTGATAAGAACAGATACTACACTTGATCTTAGCCAAAAGGCCGAGAAGCGATGGTTTCTCTCTATTTTAGCTCTCAGGTGTGCACACGCCCTGACCTCTGAGGGCCTTGGAGAGGCCCGGCGCTGGTACCCGGACGGAGGAAGCCCCAGCGCCCCCGCGCTGCCGGTAGTGGAAGTGCATTCGGCCCCTTCCCTGCGGAGCAGCCCAGCGGCTCCATTTGGCTTTGCGCGCTGCCCTGAAAAGCAAAGTTGCTCTCAAATCACTGTGATCTGTTGACTCGATGGATGATTTGCATCCCTCAGAGGTCTGGGCGCTTCTCTCTCCTCCCAAGCTTTTCTCTGGGAAAGGGAGGGCAGGTCGAGGGGCCGAGGCTGAGGCTGCAAGCCGGCCTGCGCTGCCAGGACCCTGCGGGCCACAGGAATCCGTGGGCAGAGGCAGGGACCTGCCGGGAGGGGCGCGGGGGCTCGCCGCCCTGCCTCCCGTTTGCTGCACAAAGCCCGCCCTTGTTTGGTAGCCTCAGGATTCGTGCCCTGGGCCCAGACCTCCCAGGGTCCTCCTTGGCCAGCGCTTGGGGAGCAGCCGAGTCCTGGGACCACGCTGGGAATGGACGTGTGGCCCACCGCGGACTCCTGGTCAGAGTTGGGTGGAGGGATGTGCGCTCTGGGCTGCCATGGAAGGCCAAGCCCGGGCGCTGATTGGCCTTTAGTCCCGGGGTTCCTCAAGTTGTGGGTCATGGGCATCTTCCACCTAGGGAGGCAGTGAAAGTGCCCTTGTCACTCACAACCCCTGCAGTGGGCACAGATGAGGGTGCTGGGGTGGGCCTGGGGCAGAGGTGGCCGCGGGTACTGGTCCCACTGTGGGCGTGCTCTGGCCAGACTTATCCTCAGGGTGGGTCTGCCAACACACCTTTCCACCTGCTCTTCCCTCAGATAAATACACGCTTGTTACCCACCAACCATCATACGCCTTGAAAAACGGCCCGTTGTCTGAACTTAGCATTCGTTTATTGAGCGCCTGCTGTGTGCCGGGCACTGTTCCAGGTGCTGGGAGTTGGTCAGAGAACAACGCAGACCCAGTCTCTGCCCTCGGGGTGCCCACGGCCGGACGCCAGTGCCTGCTCCCTCACCGCCGCTGTGTTCGGCAGGTGACTCCCTGCGGGCCTGAGCACTCCCTACCTACACGTTCAACGTAACGGGCGCCGGAGAGACTGCCAGACCCATGCAGTTCTTCCCTGAGGATCCCCTTTTCGGGGATTGGGAAAAAGCACTGCAGAGGGAGGGAGGAAGGGAGGAAAGAAGGGGAAGGGGAAAGAAAAGAAGAAAGAAAAAAGAAAGGAAAAGAGAAGAGAAAAGAAATCCCAGGGAAGTGAGGAGAAAGAACCATGTGGGAGGAAACTGGGTTCTCCTGCTGGATGAGCATTAAATCATACCAGGGAGCCCAGGGCCTGGTTAGAAGTAAGTGCAGACCTGCTCTTTCTCAGTCCTACTACTTTTACTCAGCAAAGTCAAGCGAGAGTTCCCATTCGCATGCAGTGGAGAGCGTGCTCCTCATTGGCAAGGCCGACCCTGTTCTCGGAGGGGCTTGGAGTAGGGGTTTAGGGGGCGTGGGGCTGGCAAGGTCCGAACACCAGGGCATTGGTTGGCAAGACCTCAGGCCGAACCCTCTTCTGTCTGTAAACTCTCCGTCCCCACCGTGCTCCCCGCTACAAGCTCTGTTTACTTCTCTCCCCTGTGCTCAACTCAGATGGCTCCCCAGGACCGCCGAAGCAAGTGTAAACTTCCCACACGCCACAGCGGTAGCTTGGCTTCCCATCTGCCTTCAGTCCCGTCTCCTGTGTCGTTTCACAGCTGCCCCGAGCTCCAGCCAGGTAGGACAACCTGTTGCAGCCCGTGTACCCCGGTCTTCGCACTTGAGAATCGTGGTCGCCAACACCTGCTTAGCACTTAGTATGTGCAAGGTCCCGAGCTGTCCTCACCTGGTGCTGCCACGTGAGGCAGTGGTAGTGCCTGCCTCCTCCCAGCAGATGAGGGAACTGACTCAGAGTAGCACCTGACTTGCTGCCCCAGGCCCCCTGGGAAATGGGGATTTGAACATAGGCCTCTCGACCATCAGAACCTAAAGTCTTGTCTGTGACGTTTGCTGGGACCACGGTGCTGTGTCCTGCCTGTGTGGTCTCTAGTGGATGACTTTGTGAAGATGCTAGAAGTTTGGGGTGAGATGCTGAAAGCAAAAGATGAGACTGGTTGACCCGATCTCTCAGGAGACCCCCAAGTGGCTCCTGCTAGGTCTTCTTCTTTCCCCTAAGCACTCGCTCCCATGCCACACGCTCCCACCTGGCTCCTCCGCATCCCGCCTTCTCTCTCCCAGCTGACTCCCTGGACCTCCAGCGTCCGGGGCGGGGACCAGCAGCGCCCTCTCTCCCCAAGCACGCCAGTCTTCAGCGATGGAGCCAGCGTGCCGGGGGCGGACCCTTGCACCCGTCAGTCAGCCATTTTGTGACAATCTAAGAAAACCAAATGCCTTGGCCCCCTGCCATGGTGGAGGGAGACAGGGAAAGGGACAGGGTGGTGGCCCAGGGGCTGTGGCCACAGGAAAGAGCCTCTCGACTTCTGGCGGAGACCAGCACCCCGTCCAGCAGGAAGGAGGGAAACACGGTCCCTCTGGGCCCTCCCAAGGCCCCACCGGAGAGCACCGCATGAGAAGTCCGGAAGAGCGGCGAGAGTCGCGGGCTGGTGGACTGCCGTCTGCTGCAGGCCTTTCCCGGGCTTTGTCCACTACCCATTAGGCCCAAAGGTCAAGTGAGGCAGCTGAGAAAAAACTCTCTGTGAAGTGTCTGAGGCCCTTCTGAGACGAGAGAATGGCCCCCTCTCAGCGGCCCGTCTTGGAGCCCGGACAGTATTCCCAGAGGAAGCGGGCCAGTGAATGGTCATCTGTCTGCCCAGATGGACCCAGGCCTGGCCTGCAAGGGAGGGGACTCCGGCTCTGGTTTCTGTTTGCGGACTCGGGGGCTCTGGAGTGCTTGAGCAAACAAACACCTATTTACTGAGCTCCTACTGTGTGCATGGCGCTGCGAGGGACACAATGAAGCACTGACTCGGAAAACCGCACACCAGAATTTATCCATGCAGATGAGTTTGCTCCCTGGGGAAGCTGGGTACTCACAGAGCCCGTGAGGCTGCCACTGTGTGAGGAACTACGACCAGCTCCTTCTCCAAGCTATCTTGAATATTCTCAGTGGGGATGGTTGATGTTTTGAAGTTATAAATAACTAATAGTCATTTGGAGCTTGTTCATGTATCGCGGACTACGGAGCCAGGCGCTGCTCTTGCAGTTTGGAGAGGAGAATATACCAAAAGTGTTTACAGGTTGCTAGGGGTGGTCAGCAGGTTGGCCAGGTGGTGACCAGCGGGTCGTCCTTCTAAGAAACTCCGCCCCCCGCCACCAGCCCACCTGGTCTGGGAACGATCCAGCCGCCAGAGAGCACAGCTCGTGCCTGGCATGAGGTGTCAGGCAGTGACACTTCCCAAGGGCTAAGTGAGATGATAGGCAGCCTGGGGGAGCGGAGGGAGCAGAGAGCCAGGGGCCCCAGCCACAGGCAGAAGCGACAGGACTCACCAGGGCTTTCCTGGAAAGGGTGGCAATGGCCAGTGTTGGCTGAGCACTCTTCATTTACTGGACTCGGTGCTGCGCCCTTCACACGGGTTAACTCTCCTGCTTTATCATCGGAGCCCTTCCAGGGAGATACAATAGGACCCCCTCGTCCATGGTTTCCCTATGAGGAAACTGAGGCGCAGAGAGTGGCAGTGGTTTGTCCGAGGTCACACAGCAGGGGAGCAGCTTCCGATCTAGTTGGTGAGGTTCTCAAGTCTACCTGTCAGACCTCCGCACTGTGTTGCCTCCAGGAAGAAGGCAAACAGATAATGGATAAATTTCAAGCAAATTTTAGTGAGTCCGGCGTGCTTGGCTCTGAGGACCGTCCCCAGAGAGGATCTGGGAGCCTTGGCAGTGTCATTGGTCACAGAGCTTGACCTCCTGAGAGTAAGCCTCTGGAACATTGGGGGACACAGGCGTGGGGGGGCGGGGCAGGTGCACTTGGGTTTGCAGCCCGGCTGTCCTGCTTCGTGCTGAGTGACCTCAGCCGCCAGCCACTTGGCACTGGTGTCCTCATCTCTAAAGCGGAACTGTGGATACCAGTGTGGTGGTGCTTTTCTGAGCTCGAGGAAGGACCACTTCCATAAAGCATTTCTCAGAGTAGCCCCTCAATATCGACCCTCCTTTCTCTTATTCAGGGACCACTCAGGAAAGCACCACTTACAAGCATGGGCTGGTGGGATTAAGATCGTCACAGTTCCACGACAAAATGCAGAAGGGAAGCGGCCCTATCCGAAGTTGGCCCAAGAACCAGAGGGACTGCCACTTTCAGTCCTGCAGGAAGGACTGAAGGGGAAGGGGAAGTGCCCGTCATTTTAATTTCTGCTCTCATGCTGGCCCGTGTTTGCTCCCTGGGGCTCATAGCATCGCTTTGCTGTCTCCACTCTGGCATGATTAAAAGCAACCACTCCACCGCCTGGTGTTGACTCCTGGGCTGTGCAGGACGTGCCCACAGGCATGGCTTCGGTGAAGTCCTTGTCCCACGGCTCTTCTCTGTGTGCTGTGCAGAGGGGGTAGCCCCCTTGTCCAGCAGGGAGACTGAGGCCTGGAGGGAGGGCCATGTGATTAGCAAGTGGAGGCAGAACTAGAAACCGAGTGTCTTCTCAGTTCCCCTCAAAGCACCAAGAGACAAGAAAAGTCCTTGCACGCAGATGGTTTACTTGATAGGTCATCCTGGCGAGGCCGGGGGGAAGAGAGAAAAGTCCACAGTGGGTACATTACTGGGCAGGTTACAGATTGGGTAACTGAGGCTCCATCCTGCTGGGGCCCCTTGGAGAAACCATATGGAACATGCCTCAGCTCATCGCTGTCTCTACTACCCAGGACGGCAGCCTGGAGTGTGAATCCCCCGACACCAGCCCCGCTGGGTGAAGGCTGCTCCTGGGGGAGTTCGTTCCCCGGCTCTCGTTAATTTGTGGCAGTGAGTAGCTCTGGCCCACGGGGAATCCCTCAGAAGACGGAGGTAGGTGCTGGCAGCGAGTCTTACCTCTCTGAGCCTCAGCGTCCTCAGATGAGCATCTGCTCTGTAAAGCTGTGAGAATCGAACAAGAGGACACAGAAAAGCCCTTTGAACATTTCTGGCCCATTTGGGATTGAGCCATATGAAACTGCCGATGCTCAGCCCTTTTTGGTCCACAGAAATGGAAATTTCATCGAGTTCGACTGGTGAACTGTGTAAGTGCCAGCATACATGAACACTTATCAGCTACAGCATGCGTTTTCATGTTTTGCACACAGAGAGAGGCAGCTGGGAGAGCTGCCGGCTCCCAAGTCCTAGAATTGGGTTCTCTGGTGTTTTCCTGTCCTCTCAGGTTCAGGGACGCCCCACAGCCCGGGAGAGTCAGCAAGGGTCCTGCTCAGGAAGACTGACTCAGGGTCGTGCCCCTCCCTTGTGACTGGCCTCCCTTGTGCCTCATTCTAGGTGGGGCCTGGAACGGCTCTGCTCACCCGGAGTCCCGATGCCACGTCCCGCTGAGCTCGGGAGGAATTTCACAGCCTCTGTACAAACCCAGCCTGTGGGGGGGGACCTGGCCCCCTGACTCTCACGAGCTCCTGGATGTTTACACATCGGATCTGGGCTGTTTTCTTGGTCTGGGGAGGGACAGAAGTGGCCTGAGGTCCTGAGGACATGGGTGAGGAAGTGCCGATGGCTTTTTTGTCTCTTGCCTTTTTCCCTTTCCCGAAGAATAAACCCAATCAGAACACATGCGTAAACAACATCGAAAGACAAATGACACACTGGGCGGACATTTTTGTGGTCAGTGTCACAGGTGAAGGGTTGACATATAAAGAACTCTTTGAAACCAAGAAGAAAAACAGCAAAAAAACTAATAGCAAAATGGGTAAAAGACATGAGCAGAGTTTATTTAAACAACAAAAAAAAGCACCCTGGCCAGTGTGGCTCAGTGGGTTGGAGCATCATCCTGTACCTGAAGGGTTATGAGTTTGATTCCTCGTCAGGGCATGTATCTGGGTTGCAGGTTCAATCCCCAGTCTGGGCACATGTAGGAGGCAACCAATTGATGTATCTCTCTCTCCCTCTCTCCCCTCCCTTCCCTAACTCCTTCCTCTTTCTCTAAAATCAATAAAAACATATCCTCAGGTGAGGATTAAACAAAAAGAAAGAAAACTTGCAGTATTAAATTTGCATTAAAAATTGTAACATAGATGCATGGCTTTAAAACCTTGTTTCCTATCTCTGTCCTCTGACAAGCACTCTAAGCAGTGACACCCCAGAGGCAGTGGGCACCCCCAGTGCCCAGATCTTGGTTGCTAATCACGAAGGCCAGCGCTGGAGCGGGCCAAGTACAAAGGGCATCTTTCGTGTCCAAAAGCAAGGGGGTGCTCACAGGTGAGTGGAAGTCACGGCAAGAGAACACGAGGGCCAGATAGAAGAGACGTCCTCGTGACAAACGTGGCCCATTGGGTGTTCAAAATCCTCGAAACATGCCATCAAATGACATTAGAATGCAGGGGCATGCTATGTGTGTGCCCCAGGCCTAGCATGGGGGGTCTCATTGCTTCTGCTCATGGTGGGGTTCCTGGGGAGCAGTCGGTGGCATGCACTTAAATGTTTTAACCACTGGATCTCCAGGAATGGAAAAGCCAGTGTGTAACATTTGCCAGTCTTCCTGGTAGAAGTACTCCCATGATTCCTTGCAAACTACCAGTTCGATGTCAGACACAACCTACTCGTTCTACCCCTGAAGTTCTCACTGACGTTTCCCCGGCCTGGAATGTCCCGCTGTATCCCCTCCGTCTGCATCCTACCTCCGCCGTCCGGCGTCCCTCCCTGGCGGGCCGGCTCACAGTGAACTTCCTTCTCTGCTGAGTACCCTCTGCCGCAACCGTTCACCTCCACCCCTCCAGGGCCCTCACCTCCTGTGTCCCCTCCACCGTCCACTCTCCCTGTGCCCTTACCAGCACCGCCCTCTCCATCACCTTCCCCTTCCCCTTCCCCTTCGCGGTCTCACCTCCCTGCACCGCCCCGGCACCACTAGCCCACTCTCTCCCCTGTCACGGCCAGCGTCTGCCGGCTGCGGCACTCCACGCCCTCCACTTGCACTTCCTCTGGCACAGCTGCCGTCACCTGTGATTCACCTCCACTGCCTCCATCTCCTTCACTGCCTCCCCGCTGCCACTCCTGGGCCCTCGACCCTTGCTACCACGGTCACCGCCCCCACCTCCGTCACCCTCGCCTCCCCGTCTGCCTTCTCCGTTCCCCGTCTGCCTTCTCCGTTCCGCGTCTGTCTTTGCTTCCCCGCTGAGTCCCAGTTGGCGGCTCCACCGTCACGGCCACGTCTGCTGCTCCTACGGTATCACTGTCATCTCTTTGTCCTCTGTCCTTAGCTGCTCCTCCTCCTCATCGTGACCAGATTTTTCTCAGCACCATCTATATCCCTATCCCTGACACCAGACAAAGAAACCTCACGTCTGGCCCCCGCTCCTCTGCGATGTTTGTGTCAAAATGAACCTCTCAGTGTTGAGATCAGGAGACCTGTCTGAAGAATGTCCCCTCAGGTGTTGCTCCACGCCCAAGGACAGAGGCATTCACTGCCCTTCCTGGGTGGGGCCCCAGGCTCCCCGGCGCCTGCTCTGAGCCCTGCATCTGCATCATTGTCAGGACCAGGGCGCCCGGGCCAGAGGCCAGGGACTCGGGGAGCAGGAGCAGCGCCAGGCGGGGGGACGCGTGGTCAGTCCGGCCCGACCCTGGGTCTGCTGTGTCTGTGAGGCCTGCTGGGAAAGCGTGCTGGCGTCCTGGCCCTCCGACCTCAAGTGGTCAGGCAGAAATCCCAGACATGCCCGGCTTCCCTTAAGAAGCCCTGTGACTCCCCTCTCCCTGAAATGGTCAAAACCCTCCTGGAACCGACTTGTGTCTGTGTGTCCACCGTCTCCGGGGTGGATTAATCCCAGATGTTTCCCGGGGAGAGTACTGCCGTCTGTTATTTCCCCCCAAGCATCCCTTTCCGAGCGCGCTGGGCGTTCTCCTTGCTTCCCTGATCCTGCGGTGCTGACCCTTCTCCCCATTCTTCGTGACATGGACACCGTCTCTCTTCTCTCGATGCCCTTGAGAATGAACAAGACAGACATTTAAACCTGGTTTCAGTGGAAGCCCCTTCGTGCCCTGGTGTAGCAACGCCTCTGTCGCTGGGGAATGGAAGGAGAGGAAGACAGGGCTCCCCACCTCGTCCTACACCTACGTGTGTGCCCCAGACCGTCCGCCACCTGCTGAATGCGCACCACTCCGCCTTTCCCTTCAGGGCTTCCCCTCCTGAAATGCCCTTCTCCTCTTCTTCTGGTTCACAACCCAGCTCAGGCACTGGGTCCCTAGAAGCCCTCCCTGATGCCTCTTCCCTCCTCCGGCTCCCGAAGCCCCCTGTGCTTCCTCCGTCGGAGCGTTTAACACACTCCCCCGTAACTGCCCGTCGAGGTTCCCCCGTCCGGCTGGGTCAGCCCCCGCCCAAAACTGAGATCTCCAGGACTTCATCTCTGACTTGGAACAGCTCCTCTGAGTTCCTTGAATCGTGCTTCGCCCTAGAAACCTCATCCAGCCAGCCCCCCAAAGATAGGCTTGTGGGTGGGAGAACGCAGTGCTTCCGACAGAACGGAGAGGCACTTGCGTTTCAGAGTGCACAGAGGAGGAAAGGCAGGGAGCTCGGACTGGTCGGCAGGGCCTCCTGGGTTCCTGTGCTTTGCTCAGACCCACTTCCCGTGTTTGGAAAGACACCTTTTCCAGCCACGACGACCTGTACTTTCACCAGCCCAGCCGCTCAGGGTCGGTTTCTAGCAGCCACCTCTTCGGAGTCCTCGCTCACATCTTTCCGGGACTTTCCATAAGGGCTTTTTAAATAGACTTGTGGCTTCCTGTGCGCTATTTACTTTTAAAACAGGAAAAAAAATCTATTTATTTCTATTTTTTCCCTCGCTATTTTTCAATAGTTCCTCTTAGTAAAAGCGACAGATTTATTCGTTTCTCCCCCTGTCGCCAGAAGGTAGAGTTTACTCAAGTGTGTGTGCTAAGGCGGGACGTTTACCCCAATGTCCTGCATGAGATCCAGGTCACCACCGAGGGCCAGGCGCCGTGTGTGGCCCGTCCCTGTGGGTTCTAAAACTGCCGTGCCTGCCCTGGGTACTCGCGTGTGTCTCCTTGTCAAACACCTCTTCTGCTCTGTGTTCACACGGGACTGTGTCTGCTTTCAGAGAAGATGCCATGTGGGCACGCACAACCGATGTGGGTGGACGTGGTGCTTCTGGTCTGGGAATCTCCAGAGCCCCCACCCTCCACCCAGCACCGTCCTGCCCTGGCTGTGTCTGTGGGAGGGGAGGAGCTGAGCAGGGTGGGTGGGCAGCAGCGGGGCTGGAGGGCCAGCTCTCTGGGATGCAAACCAGCTCCAGTGTGGGTGGGGACCAGTGAAACGGGATCCCAGGGTTCCAGAGTCTCGTTGGAGCCCTGGCCAGTGCGGCTCAGTGGGTTGGAGTGTCCTCCCATAGCCGGGGGGTTGCAGGTTCGATTCCCGGTCAGAGCACATACCTTTGTTACAGATTTGTTCCCTGCTCCAGGTGTGACCCCAGTCTGGGCATGTACGGGAGGCAACAGATTGGTTTCTCTCTCAAATCGATGTTTCTCTGTCTCCCTTCAAACGTTCAAATATTTTGTCTATTTTTAAACCGAGTTTTTTTCTCTCCTTATAAGTGACTTGTAGAGTTTTAAAAATAAGCATTCGGAATGGGACTGCTTCGTCAGATGTAAATATTGCAAACATCTCCCCATCTTTGGCCTATCTGTTCCTTGTCTTAGTGATGAACACATTGTTAGTTTTAGGGAACTCCACTTTTCTTCTCCAATAGTTAATGCCCCTTGTGACCTGTGTGAGATGTTCTTGCCCTTCCCGAGGTCATGAAAATAGTCTCCTGTGTTTTCTTGTAGATATTTTCGCCTTCCTACCCCAGGCCCGTGAGCCACCTGGCACCAATATTTGCGTGAAGTATAAGTTAGGGGTAAAGCCTAATTTTTTTCCCCAATTCCCACAATTGTGGGATGATTGTGTCAGTACCGTTGACTGCAAGACTGTTGTCTCTCATTGATTATTGATTGGGTTACTTTATTCACGATTGCCCCCAACCGAAAACAACCCAAATATCCATGAATGGATAAACAGATTGTGGTGCATCCACACAATGGACCACTACTCAGCAATAAGAAGGATGAAGGAATCTCGAAAACATTTTGTGGGATGACAGAGGCAACGGGAAACATACAGTCTGGCTCCCTCCGTATGAGGCAAAGCTGGCGTACACTGGTAAGAATCAGCCAGTGGGCCGCCCATCTCCTGGCGGGCGCTGACTGGGCAAGCTGGGTAGTGGGCACTGCTTTTACGCTCGACTGTGAAGGTCAAGAGAGGACATGAGGCACCAAGGAAGAGGCTGTTGAAAGTCCAGAGCGATCCGTCTCAGCCGAGACGTTCCCATTGCTGCACTGAGCAGCCTCAGGGCCTCCGGACCTTGCTGGACCACATCGGGCGAGGCATTCCGTAGAATCCCAGAATTTGTAAACTCCTGGAGCTTGAGCAGCAACCTTAGGGCTCATTTGGCTGACCCATTTTGTAGACGAGGTGAGAAACTGATCAGGAAGGATCCACAGAAGTGAACGCTTAGTAGCGTACACCTTTATTCCCAAGAGCCCAAAGAATTGCATTGTCATCCTCATCATCCGTGTCATCAGGGATGCTAAGGTTTTGCAGCCTTCCTACTTGCTGAGCACTTTGCAAAGCCTCGTCTAATTAATCCTCCCAACTAGCCTGCTGGGTGGGGGGTGCTAGCCCGAGCCCAGGGAACAAAGGAGAGTTTGGAGCTTGGGTGAGCCCAGGTCACAGCCAGCCGTGTCTGAACCTGGTGCTCCTGGCCGTCTGCCTCAGCAGGGTCTGCAGCCTTCAGCATCCTCGTGGGCCCACTCCAGCTGCCCTGAGGCTGCCCTCGCACGGGAGCTTCCTCCAGAGGCGCAGACGCAGAGGGCCCTCACCCAGAGCTCGTCCCATGGTGTCCCCCTCCCATCTTCTCTACCATTTAGGGGTTCTGTCCCCTCTGTGGAGTTGGGCCCATTCCCTCTGGGCCCCCCTCACAGAGCCCAGCCTTGAAGGATGGTGTGAGGCTGCATTTTGTATGGGCCTGTAGAAGGTTCATAAGCGCATGTGAGAGGTGACCGCTTCATATTTTTTTACATATTTGTGCTTTTTGTGGGTGGTTTCTCTGTGTGGCCTGCCCCCAAGCATGGCTGAAGAGCTAGTTAATGCTCCTACGAGCCCAGGAGCTGCGGTGCCTTGCAGAGAAAATGGGTGTGTCCGGTAAGAAAGCTGCCTTGGATAAGCTTCCTTCGGCACTGGTCAGTGCTGTTGACCCCGAGTGCAGCGTTAATGAATTAACAATAGCTGTGTTGTCAAACATCTTTAAGCAGAAGCACGCATAAATAAAGCAGGTCGTGCACTGATTGGCTGATGAAACTGTAGGGACCAGAGGCTAGCAGGAACCTGACCCTGCATTTCCCCTGGCAGCGGTGGCTCAGCATGTGCTAACTCAGCACTGGCAGCGATGTTATAGAATGTAACTGCCGTGAATAATGAGAATTGATCATAGATCGAGTGGCGAGGGACAGAGGCCTGCTAGAACCGGCCCGGAGGAGGGGCACAGTGTGGAATGAAGAGGCTGTAGGACGTGGATCCTGGAGTGGCGAGGAGCCAGGATTCTTTGGGCCAAGTCAGGGCCAGCAGCCCTCGAGACTGTGACACCCTCGGGCGTCGGCACTTTCAGCCAGAGGCCACAGCGAGGACCAGGGACCCACAGAGAGAAGGGCCTGACCCCACACAGATGCAGGGGGAGACAAGAAACGGTGACTCAGCAGGGATCTGGGGCGCAGCAGGGGCACCAGCGCACCCGGATGGGAATTTGACCAGGAGAGTGTCCCGAGGTGAAGGTGAGGGCCTACCTTCCCTCCATGACATGGGAGGCCGAGGCTTCCTGAACCTCAGGCTTAAGCACTTGCAAAGGCGCAGGTCTCCATCGGGTGCCCAAAGTCCCCCTGGGATCAGGGGAGGGCCGTGCTGAGCGCCAGGCCTTCCCCATGGGCCTGCTGGCCGTGGGCAGCTTGGGGCAGGGGGGCCTCAGCAGAGCAGGGAGAGGGGCAAAACGCCAGGCCCAGGTGGGATCTTCACAGGGACTGTCTGCCCTACGTTCTCAGAGGGGCAGCAGAGAGGGAACCATGAAGGCCCCTCCATTCAGAAACCAGCCCCTCCAAGGAAGGCTGGCTGGCATTCAGAACCTTTTCGGTCCCTACCATTGATCTGCAAGTCACCAGGCAGAAAACAGCTCCCACCCCGACCCCAGGCACACCATGTCACAATGTTCTGTTTGCACACAAATAACCTTTCATTGGCATTAAAAAAAAACCTATGAAGTCATAGGTTTTCAAAACTGGAAAGTACCTCCGGAAGTCCAGTTCCTTACCTTGGAGCTAGCAAAACATGACACCCACAGTACAGATGAGGTGTGGGGCACGGGGCAGCCCTTCCTGGGTCTCCCTGCAGACCAGCGGCCTGGGCCTCTTTCTCCCTCTGCCCCCCTGGTTTGGATCCGTTTTCCTTTAATGAATCTCATCGTAAAAGGTGCCGGGTGGCAGCTGGGCCCTGGCCCACCTCTCCCTGGCCCTGCCCGCCTCGGCCACCCAGCGCCCCCGCCCAGCTCTCGGTGGCCCCAGAGGGCCCTGGGCTCGGGCCCGGGTGGGCTGCTGCCGGGCTCTGCGGCTCCTCGAAAACAAGCCTCGCTCTGTGGGCCAAGCAGGAGGCCAGCTGCTGGGGAGAAACTCGGTTTTTTAAAAGCCCAGGTGAAGGCAGCCAAGACAAATACACCCAGCCAAGGGGACAGGAGGGCTGGAAGATTCCAGAGGCAGAGGCCTGCCTTTACCACTGTGGTCTGACCACGGGGGTGGAGGGGAGGGAAGGAAGGTGCCACGGCCTGGGGCTGGGTGTCGTCTACCTGCTGTCCCCTGAGCCCGGCATGAGACGGTTCCTGGGGGCCAGGCCCCTTCGGGGGTGAGGGGTGGCGATGGGGAAGATTTAATTCAACAAGTAACGCTCAGGGGAAACCCGAGGTCCCACACGGACACCCGGGGACCGGTATGTGGACAGCGCTGGGCTTTGTCCCTGGTGACAACCAGCGAGGGGAGGCTGCCCTTCGGCTGTTTTCCAGCCTCGCTCGTCCCAGGCCCCTGCCTCACTCACTCTGATGTCAACGCTGGCCTGAGCAAGGAGGGACAGGGGAGACGGTGGGGCCTCCCCTGTTGCGGTTCCGGGAACGGAACCTGGGCCTCATGGAAATGTACGCTCCGAGGGGACAGCTCCTCATCCCCCAGCACGGGGCGTTTACCCAGGGCGGCCCGGTGAGTCAGGGGCCGCACGTCCTGGGAGAGAGTCACGGGGCGGGTAGCAGGCGCGAACAGTGGGGCATTTTGCTGCTGCCTGACTCCTAACCCTCTCCCTCACCGGCTCGGGGCGAGAGCGGGGAGCAGACCTCACCACGAAGTTGGCCCGGGGGAGGACCACACGGGGCTGGGGCAAGTCTGCGGACCCAATGGAGCCGATGGCTCTGGGGGCCTGGGAGCCGCTCCCCCCGCCCCCCAAGTGATGGAGTCAGACATACACTGGCCTGGTGCCAGGGATGTGCTGGGGGCATGTTGGGAGCAGCGGGACGGTGGGGTAGGACCCCCCATTTCCGAATCTTGCGACCTTGCAAGTGTCCAAGGCCTCCTGGCCAAGACCCCACCGTGTTTTCCGAATTTCCGGAGGGCCAGCCCCCAGAAGAGAGTGAGGCAGCGGGAGCTGTGCATCCGAGAAGCTGGAGGCAGTTGCTTTCAAAATAAGGAAGACCGCGTCAGCTACTGTGAAGCCCTCCGAGGACAGGCGTGTGTGAGCAGGTGATGAGTTATCTTCCACTACAAAGGGCCTGGCAACCCATGTGGAGGGGCGTCGGGGGTGCGGAGGTCCACCTGGGCTGATGGCTGCCGTAGGTGTGCTTCAAGGGCATGCCCCGCCCCGAGCATCCGTCCGTCCTGCAGCTGTGTCAGGCACGGATGCGTTGGCAGGTGTCTTGCTGTCCCCGAGCCTCAGTTTCCCCATTGGAGAAACTGACCCTGTCTAGGTTGCATCGCGGCAAGGCCCTCAAGGCTGTACTGGCGTCCAAGTGTCACGTGTCAGTAACAGGTTCTTAGTAAGTGTGTGTAGCTATTCTTTTATCAGGGCCAGTGGCTGAAGGTTCCAGTGGCCAGGCCCCCATGTCTACTGAGGGCCCACAATCTCCAGTGTGAGGTCGTGTCTCAGGGTTCCCTGGGTCAACAGTCACACTTGACACACACACACACACACACTCACACACAGACACCTCCCATGCCAATGTTCAGTCAGGGAGCAGATCTGCCTCCATCTGGCTTTTACTTTTTATATATTTTTACTTTTTCTTTTTTGATTACTTTTTTAGAGAGAGAGCTTTGTTGTTCCGCTTATCTGTGCATTCATTGGTTGATTCTTGTAGGTGCTCTGACCTGGGCTCAAACCCCCAACCTTGGCGTTTCGGGACAATGCTCCAACCAACCAAGCTACCTGGACAGAGGTCACTTTGACTTTTAAAAAAAGACTGAACTCAGAGACCATCTCTGCTAAGCTCTTGGTGACCTGCTTGCTCTGTCTGGGCTCCATGAGGGGCCCCTTCGCCGACAGCTCTTCTTGGGCGGCCGGTTTTCTCGCTTCTCTTTCCCTCTGGGCTGAGCTCCTGCAGGGCAGGGGTGGTGTGGGATGCACCTCCAAGGTGGGAGGATTCGGGTAAAGACCACATGCTTCCAGATCTTCAGACTCACCTGGGTGAGAGTCCCGGACTGACGGCGGGAACTGTGCCTCCTGGGAGCCTCCACCTCTCTCCTGTGAGGTAAGCACAAGGAAGTGGCTGTGAGGACCAGCAAAGGAAGGCATGGGGGGGGGGCACTGAGTGTGGCACCAAAGACGCAGGGAACGGCCCAATTTAGCCACTATGATCGTGACTCTGGGACCAGGGCCTGACACCCAGCGAGCGGGAGCTTAGTGGGTGACTGACAGACAGACAGATGGGACAAAGAGTGGTGCCTGCCATCACCACATTCTGCACAGGGCCCCTGCGCTCTGGGCTGCGGGAGGGGTCAGGGCGCAAGGCTGGCCCCTCAAGGGCAGGGAACTGAGACTCCCAGGGGTCTCAGCTTCATCGCGGGGTCTGGCACGCCCCCCAGTAGGCCCAGGAGGGCGTTTCTCCTCGCGGAGCCCTGGGAGGTCCCTGGTGCCACCGCCTGGGCCCTACCCGCTCTTGCGCAAGCCTCCCTCCCAGGCTGCCGGGGCTTCTGGAGTTTGTTTAAGGAAAGTGGCCAAGGGAGCACGAGCCTCGGAGCCGCTCCTCGGCGGCTGCGGCTGCGCCTGCGCAGGCAGACGCGCCACAAAGCAGCCCATTGAAGGCCTGAGCCGCCGCATCCCGGAAACAGCCTGCAGAGGGGACACCTTGTCCTGCGTCCACGGCAGCGCACCCAGGGCTCTGTTTAAAGACCCGCGCGCTGGAATGCGCACGGATAGGTTTATTTCTGATCGTCTGCGTGGCCCTCTGGGGACTCTCTCTGGAGAGTGACTTCCCTGTTGACCCCAAATAACCTCCCCCATCCACCCCCAGCCGTTTTAGTCTCTCCGGGTGTTTTCCTTAAAACAAACAAACAACCTAGTCTATTAAGTGTTTAATTTTATTTTGTTTTTCTTTCTGGTGTAGCCAGGTCCCTCTTAGCGGGCTGGGCTTAGGTCAGCTGTGGATGTTGGATTGTTTTGGTATCACCAAGTAGCAGAGACCAGGTTATGGGGTGGGGGGTGGAGGAGGTGCAGGATGGGTCACAGGGGCCACCTGCACACTTGGAGCCCACGTTTCTGATGACCTGAGGGGCCCAGAAAAATAATGTGAGCTGCAGGATTCTGGGCTTATTACAACACTGACATTTAGTGAACGCTTCCCACTGCTTATTTTCAATACTGAGACACATTCCGCCCTGACTGGTGTGGCTCAGTGGGTTGGGCATCATCCTGCAAACCAAAAGGTCACCGGTTCGATTCCTGGTCAGGGCACATGCCTGGGTTGTGGGCCAGGACCCCTCTCAGGACACATGAGAGAGGCAACTGATTGATGTTTCTCTCTCTAACAGATGTTTGTCTCCCTCTCTTTTGGCCTCCCTTCCTCTCTCTCTCTAAAAATATAAATAAATAAAACCTTTAAAAAAATACTCCTTCCACTATGTCCCAGCCCTATTCCAAGTACTTTACGTGTATGAACTCACTTTAATCCTTGCAATGATCCCCACATGAGGTGGCTACTGTGATTATCATCCCTGTTTTACAGGTGAGGAAACTGAGACCCAGAGAGGTTAAGTAACTTGCCCAAGGTCACACAGCTAGTGCATGCTAAGATTTGAATCCAGGTCTGGCTCAGGAATCCATGTGCTTAACCATCATGCCAGATGTTTTATATACAAAACATTTCGTACAGTGACTTGCCCCTCTCCCCTGCCCTTGGCAGCCTGTCTTCTTTCTCCTTTGCACTTTTTCTCTCGTCACCCTCTAATTTACCATATTCTTATTGATTATATGACTATCATTTGTTTTCTCCCTCCCCCACCCTTAAGGAATGCAAGCACCATCAAGGGCTTGCTCTGTGCACTAACGTGTCCTAGGCACCTAGCATGTGTCTGCACACAGTAGGTGCTCAATAAATACAGAATGAATGAATGAATGAATGATGAATGTATGAGTGAATGAATCACTAGGCGAAGAGGCAAAGAGCTCATAGGGGTACATTAAGTAATTTGTTTGCGTACTCATTGGATCAAGGGGTGAGCCAGGTCTCAAACCCAGCCAGATATGACTCCAAAATGCTCTTTTTTTATCTTCTCCTGAGGACATTTTTTTTTTTCATGGCTTTTAGAGAGAGAGGAAGAGAGAAAGATGAGAGAGTCGTGTCCATTGGCTGCCTCCCGCACATGCCCCGACGGGGGGATTGGATCCTGCAACCTAGGCATGTGCCCTTGACTGGGAATCGAACCTGCCACCCTCCTGTGCGAGGGATGATGTTCCAAACACTCGAACCACGCCAGCCAGGGAGAGGACAGACTTCTCCCAAGCCATCCTTCACCCCAGGGAGGGATTCTCCAAGCTGGTGCTCACCCATGGGGATGCATCGAAGACACCCGTCCTTCCCTGTGTGAGGCTTTCTGCAGACATGGCGTTAAGACGTAGATGGTAATTTTAATGATGATTTTCTTGGGTGCGAATAAAATTGTAGTAGGACCTTGCATCAACCTCCCCAAAACCGACTTCAACCACCTAAGTAGGGCTTTGTCCTGCAGAGCTCCTGATGCTCCTGGCTGGTCCCCTGGGCTCTCCCCCTCCCTGCTCCCGGAGCAGTGTGTGAGCGCAGCAGCTGCAGCCTCGGGACCCAGCACCCCTACCCTGCTGGGCCCAGAAGGAGCAGCCTGACGGAGTGGATTTCTCCTTGGCATCGGCTCCTGATGCCTCAGAGGCACCAGGCCTTCGGAGACCATGGGATGAAGCTTAACCTCTTCCTTCTTGAAAACTGGGAGGTTTCTGTCTGGCAGCCTCAGGGAAGGATTTTATATTTTGTCTCCTGCTTGACTTTAATAGCAAATGGATGGAAAATACAGAAAACCCTGTGCTCAGCAAAACCTCCCTCTATAGGAAATAGCTGGAAACCGCGTTCCAGGATGAGCCCCAGGCCAGCTTAGGTGTTTCTTGGAGCCTCTGGCTTGGTTATGTAATGCCTAACGGTCCGGCCGGCCCACCCCGCCGAGCTGGCACCCTCGGGCTTGGCAAGCCCCTGTACCCTCTGCCCCTGAGAAGGCACGGGCTTTCTCTGCGATTATCATTTCTCTATTTAATACCAACTCTGCCCCGTGTCTCTCTCCCCTCCCCCACAGTCTCCTTTTTCACGAAAAACAGCAGTTTCTGTGATGACCTCAGTGTCGAGGCAGGACCTGAACCTGTCTGGGCCGTCGCTTCCCCATCGGAGGGTGCGGACCGAGTGAACTGTGGTTTTCCCCTGCAGCCAGCACGATTCCGTGGTTTTCCTCGTGGAGGAAAGCTGCTCCCTGTTCTCGTGTCTGCAGACCGTGACTGAGGGGGGAGGTTTCCAGGCAGAGCCCTCGAGCCCCTTCCTAGTGGGCTGTGACTAATCCTGTCCTCTCCCCCACCTAGCAACGGGCACACACAGACACACAGGGAATCCAGCAAGCTTGCGTCCTGTGGGTTTCCTTCTTTCTTTCATTCACCCACCCATTCATTCATCCGCTCATCCATCCATCTGTTCATTCACTTATTCATTCATTTGTTCCATGAGCGTTCACTGAGTTCAAACGAGGTCCTGTAGGCACCAAGGGGACTGGGTCCCCTCCCTGCCTTGGAGCTCACACACTGATGGGGGAGGGGCAGCATGTAGGTCAGACAGGACAGTGCTAAGGGCGAGGTCTAGGACAGCGGTCTGGCAGGGGGCCCACAGCCTCCTGGACACATCTGCACCTACCTCCTCAACTGATGCCTGCTCACACTGGACCCAGAGTGCAGACATATGCCTGTGAAGTGCCCCAAAGACTGTAGGGATGATCCCTGTCTGGTGTGGCTCAGTGGATTGAGTGCCAGCCTGTGAACCAAAGGGTTTCTGGTTCAATCCCCAGTCAGGGCTCATGCCTGGGTTGCGGGCCAGGTCCCCAGTAGGGAGTGCGTGAGAGGCAACCACACATTAATGTTTCTCTTCCTCTCTTTCTCTCTCCCTTCCTCTCTTCTCTAAAAATAAATAAATAAAATATTTAAAATAAAATACTTTGGGGATAAGCTCTTCAATCTCTTGCCCAGGAGGGTCGGCCAGGGTTGGGAAGGACACTGAGGTGCAGATGCTGGGACCAAACCCAGGACCCCTGAACGTTATGGAGTTGGTGATTCCTACCCTGATGACCTCACACAACATGAGCAAAGCTCGGGATTTTAACGTAAGAAAGGCTGAGCAAGGCATGCAGGCCTCTCTGCAGAATTCCAGGACCAGTCTCTTCATTGCTTCTCCCTCCCCTTGACAGGCGAGGAAACCGAGGCACAGATTGGTCGAGTCATCCACCCAGAGTTCCCCAGTCGTTGAGGCAAGGTCTGCCGATGGCAGGCTGGTCCCTGGCAGGCTCTGGCTGGGGCAGGCTGCCGTGAGCGCTCACGCCCGCACTTCCCAGCATGTTCCCAGGGAGGTCTCGAATCAGACTGCCTGGCCGCAGCGAATGCTGCTGTGCTAGCAGACGGGGGTGAGCTCATGCGCCGAGCCGCAGTGGCAGGAACGTGGCGGCGTCTGAAGTCATGGATGAAAATAGCTCGCCTGCGGTCTATTGATACCCAATACTCTATCATCAGATTGGGGAAGTCAATTAAAAGTGTCTGGTTCTCCCCCTGGGGGCCTGGGAATTGCACAGAGGCCAGAGACCAGCGGCCAGCAGGAACGAGGCCACGAGTCCCCGGTGCAGAGCTCCACCAAAGCCCGAGGCTGCAGGCTGAGCAGTCTGTAGGCAGCTCCTGGGACCGGCTCCCTGAAGAACGGGCTCTGGCTCGGGTTGCAGGAACATCTGGAAAATGCACAGGAAACAGCTCAGGATGGGAGGGCCCACGGATGGCCCTGGAACTTTCTGTGGCCGATGGGGCAGAGGCCAGGAGACTGGACTGGAATAAGTTGGGAGCCACTGTGGCTGGTTCCAAATGGGACCTCAGGACACTGGTTAACCGTTCAGACCAGGGCGGAAGTGTGAGTGCCCAAGAGGAGGCAGACTCCTCTCCTGCCGCATGAGCAGGAATGGGCACCCTCTGCTCCCCTCCAGCTCGATGCCGACAGGGGCAGCCAATGGGAAGACGCGATCCCGGGCTTTCCAGGTCCTGCTGCGGCTGAGGGCAACCCGGGCACCTTCCCCAAGGCACAGCCTGGCCCTCTGTGGACTCTTGGTCTACTGTGGCCCCACCCCACTCAGCCACCTCCCTGTCCACCTTTGTCCGTGTTGTCCTCCCCCCTGGCAGGGCTCTGGGTTCCAGCTTCCCCTGGCTGTGTGGTGATAACTGCCATAGCACAGGGCTGCGACTCTGGGTCTGCAGTTTTCCAACATGAGAACCCAACATCCCAAGCGCCTGGAGGGCTTGCTGGAGTGCTGGGCCTCACCCCCAGGGTGCCGACTCCGTGGGTCTGGGTGGGCCCTGGGAACCTGCGTGTTGAACAGGTGCCCGAGTGAGGTTGCTGCTGCTGACCCAGAGACCATGCTTTGAGGACCACTGTGCTGGGCAGTAAGCAGGGAGGTCGCCTTAGATGGTGTAGCCTGTGGCGGGGCCTCCCTGAGGAAGTGACGTTGAGCTGGGACCTGAGTGACAAGGAGGAGCCAGCCCTACAAAAGTCTAGGGATTCCTAAACTCTTCTGAGCCAGGGGCACTGGGGAGTCAGGGGAAGCCTGTGCAATTCTTCCCAAAATGCTGTTCGTAAATGCAGAACGTAATGTAAACCCAGGGCGTCAGAGGGAAACCATGCAATTGAAACCCGGCTCAGCCCTGGCTGGTGTGGCTCCGCTCCATGGATTGAGTGCTGGCCTGCAAACCAAAAAGTCACTGATTCAATTCCCAGTCACGGCACATGCCTGGGTTGCGGGCCAGATCCCCAGTTGGGAGCATGTGAGAGGCAACCACACATCGATGTTTCTCTCCCTCTCTTTCTCCCTCACTTTCCCTCTTTCTGAAAATAAATAAATAAAATCTTAAAAAAAAAGCAACCCGGCTCCATCTGTGGACCCCTGGTTAAGCACCTCTAGGAAAGGTGTGGTTGGGAAAGAGGGAACAGCCAGTGAGAAGCTGCTCAGGTGGAAAGGAGCTCGGCAGGTTGGAGGACAGGCGGCCCCGGGGGCCGAGCTCACTGGGCGGAGGGGAGTGAGAGCAGGGGCCTGGGGCTCGGGGTTGGCTTCCATCTCTATCCCCGGCATGGTGGCAGCCACTGGGCCTGGGGACAGGGGTGTGGTGGTCAGATGCCTACTCTAAAAGCTCACTTTGGTGGCTGGATGGAGAGTGGGGTGTCAGGAAGACAGAAGGGAAGGCAGGGACCATTGCCAGCCTCCAGGTGATACACAGGACCCAGACTTTTACTTGGAGCACGCAGAGCGGGAGGAGCTGGGTCAGGGGGTCCCTTGGGGTTTGGGAGGCATCCCTGAGTGAGTTGCCTGTGCTTTCAACACAGGGCAGAGGCCAGGGAGGGCACGGATTGGGGGTCAGAGCCAGTGCTGACGCTGTTCCCTGTTCATTAAGTAACGTGGGACCGGCGGCTTCTCCCTGGCCCTCCGGCCAGAGTGGGTAGAGGGAGGGGTGGGACGAAGCTCTGAGTGTGTGTGTGGAAGGGTCATGTGTGGGATGGCGGAGCCCTCTGGCTGAGCAGTGCGGTTTGCCGGGGGAAAGCGATGCTCACTCGGGCAGGCGCCCGGGTGGCTGCCCAGCGGGATGCTGTGCAGGCAGAGCAGAGGTGGCAGCCACGTGGGAAGCACAGGCGGCAGCGCAGCGGCCAGGCCCAGGCGAGGGCTCTGTGTGGCCCAGCAGCGCCCTCCCAGGTCAACGAGAACCAGGGGGAGGCTCCCGCGGCTACGTGGGGGGTTGGGGCTGAGCCCTCCCTCTCCTCCCTCTCCTCCCTCTTCCTTTTCCCCCTCCTCTTTCTCCTCTTCCTCCTTTCCTCTCTCTGCCTGCTCTTCCTCCTCCTTCTCATCACCTCCCGACCCCCTGCCCCCGCCTCCCTCTTCCCCCACCCCCATCCTCCTCTGGGCAGAGGGGCAGCTCCAGCTGCAGGGAAGTGCTTTCTCCCGCGTCACCGCCCAAGCTCAGATTCTAGAATCGCACTCTGGAGATCGCTGCGGGGAGGCTCAGTCATCTATTCAGTTAACGAACTTTATTGAAAACCTGCTCCTTGGCGGCCCCAGGCTGGGCCCTGGGGACGGCACAAATTAAGATCCACTCTTTTCACGCCAAGCAGGCAGGCGCCTCCCTGAAAGCAAGCTTCTCCAAGGGCGTGCGGGCGGGTGTGGGGCATTTTGGGCCACGGGGGATGGGGGAGGGCATCGGAGGACGCTGGGAGGTTCCCCCAGCTCTGCAGTCCGGCCTGGAGCTTTGCAGGTTGACCTGAAGTCTCAAGGGGCCCTTTGAGTAGGTGCCCCCAGCCTCAGCCCGGTGGCGTCTGATGGTGGATGGCTTCTGTCCATAAGAGGGGTGTCCACATCGGGTCTCTCTCTGCCTGCATGACACGTAATAGGAAATCAGCAAACGTCGAGTTTCCTCGCTTGCCTCCTTCCTTTCCCGGGACACTTGTGGGCTCAGCCCAATACCCACCCACAGGGCCACTGTCCAAACTCAGTCACGACCAGCAAGTGGGTGGGCTGGGCCGGCTGGGGTGGGGCGGGGCCAGGTGGACCGGGGTCCTGGGACAGGTCTGCAAAGACTGCAGGGAAGAGCAGCCCCACAGCCCCGGGAGGCTGAGGGCCGTTCCTGACTCTTGGCTATGAAAAAGCCCCGTTGTGGGGTCTTGGGGGGAGAATGTATTTATTTTGTTTCCTGAGCTGTGTGAAGAGTGCATTGTGCCACGCGGATTGAGAGCGCTCTGTGTGGCAGGGGGTAAGGGGTACGCCCCCCCTCCTGGGTAGTGTGACATGAAAAGGCCCCATTCAGCCAGGGCCGCCTGCCCACCGGCAGCCTCAGGCTCCTGGGCTGTTGCTGGGGGCAGCCTGGTTTCCGTCCTTGCCTCCAGGATTCGGCTTGGGGCTGGGTGTGTATCTGGGGTGGGAGGTCGCTGTCTTCTGCTGTCTTAGGCTCAGTCCCTTGGAGGTCTAGGCCCACCTTCAGGCAGAGTGTCTCAACCCCTCAGGGCTGGCTCTGACCAAGGGGCTGGGGACAGGACACAGGAAGCCACTCCATCCCCCGTCTCTGAGGGCCTCAAATTTCCACCGGGGATGCTGCCTTCGAGGGAGGTTTCACGCCCAGTCACAGAGACTAGCGCGGGATCACTGTACAACCTTCATTCATGCCCTAGCTGGGCCATGCAGCCCGGGGTTGGCGGAGGGCGGGCAGGGAGCTCTGAATTCATATTTATATGATTTCTGTGATGATTTTATGAATAGCACGATTATGTTTCGTTCTGTTTGTTGTGGGGCGTGCACCTCGAGTGCTAATTTGTTCACAGGAAATGTTTTAAATACACCCCGATTTTTGGAACCCCGTTTTGGCACTTCTTTATTTTTTAGTGCCCTGGGAGCCCCAGTCCTCGGACAGGCTTGTCTGCCCCACCGCCCCCCCCAAGGGTCCCTGGCAAAGGGAGCCTGCATCCTGTGCCCGTCTGTTCACGAGGGGTGAGGTAAGCAGGTGGGTGCTGCTGAGTACCGACCAGGCAGCCGTGCGAGTCGGCGGAGAGGCCAGGAAGGGGGGTCCTCTCTCCAAATTGGCTGGCTCCCCAGGTGATCAGGCTCCTGGTAGGGAATGTGAAGTTCAAGTCCTCGCTGGGCTGTTTCCTACTGTTCCCGTGGTGCCAGGCTCCCAGGCCAAGCACGGCTGCCTCTTGCTGGACGCGCACCCTGCCCCTGCGCAGCCCTGCCCCGGCCCCACCGCTCCCAACCATTCTGCGCTCACAGTCTGCCCGGCTCCGCCAGCATGGCCCGACTGGCCCTAAGTTTCAGGGGCTGCCATGGGGTCTCATCGCAGTGAGAGGGCAGCTGACGGTCACTGTCCTGCCCACTGGGCTGGCCTTCTGCCCTGTAGTCGCAGCTCTGCCTCTGCCTCACCGAGTGACCGCAGGAAGTCCCTTGATTCTCCCGTCTGCATGGTGCAGGGTGGCACTGCTGGTCTCCGAAGGCCCTCTCAGCCATGATTGTCTGTGCATCCAGGTGTAACTGGGACCAGACCGAAACTCTTCCCGTGGGTACCTTGGGTGGGGGGGCTTCTGCTGGGGTTTTGGCAGCTCCGTGTGCCCCGTTCGCCTGGAAGGGGTTCTTTCCCGCACGTTTGCACCTGTGCTCCGGGGGAGGCCGCGGATGCTTGGTTAGTATGCAGCCCCCCTCATCTCTCCCCTCTTTGAAAAGAACCACAGAGCAAGGCTCGATGCTGGCGTTTCCAGCAGAGGTGGGTGTGGGGATGAGGCCAAGGTCGGAGGGGGTGGGGTGGGCGCTGCTCAGTTCTGAGGAGCCCTGAGCTCTCAGCTGCCTGTCCTTAAGATAGGGTCTGATTGCAGGTCATGGCCCACTGTGGCACGAGAGAGAGAGAGACATCCCTCCGTTTGCTCTCCGGCAAGGCGTCCCGATGAGGAGACATCTCTGTGTGGCAGGATGGCCTGGCACTTTCTCTTGGCCCTGATCTTGTGCTGAAGGGAGAAAAGCAGGTGGGGGTAGGGGAGCGTCTGTGAGAGGCCAGGATCACTCAGGCTGGCGTGGCGCCTGGTGGACACAGACAGCTGAGATGTGATGTTACCTGGGGCTCCTTGGAGCGTGACCTGGTCATCGCAGAGTCAGCTGGAGTGCTCCTGAAGGACGGAAGCACTCGAGATCACTGGGCGGGTGAATACCATTACACTGATCTGAGGGAGGGGTCTCTAATGACTTTCTGCAGATGATTAACTTACGTAAAAGAGAGAGGAAAAACTAAAATTTACCTCGGCATTTAGGCCGGATGGAGTAACAGAGTGAGTCTGGAAGCTGGGGTGGTGGGACGGGGACTGGGCATGACAGGCAGGAGAGTGGGGATTGGGTGAGGATGAGGTGGTTTGCGGCCCGTTGAGTCTGTAGCAACGGAGGGAGAGGCAAGCGGTACAGGGACCTCTGTCAAGGCGGGGACATGGATATGCTCATGTCATCCCTCGAGATGACAGTGGAGGTTGTATGAACGTGTCAGTCTTCAGGGGAAACACGTGAAAGTCGGAGAAGAAGAGTGAAGAACGGTCCTTGTGGATGTTCAAGGTTAAAGGGACGACTGGGCTCGTCGGCAAGGAGGGAGAAGAGTGCAGCCTCCTGGAGCCGAGGGAGAAGGAGGAGGAGGTTTCAGCAAAGTCAGTAACATCCGATCCTGCTCAGAGAGAAGGAACGCAAGTTGGAGGGCTCCCTGGGGGGTCCCTGGGGAGGTTTCGTAGACTGCTGGCCCTGGGGAACTCGTGACTGAAGGGGCCGGTCAGCAGGGGGTGCTGTGCTCCTGGGACACAGCGGGGAGGGCTTTGCTTCTGGCTTCTGCATTGTGCTTCTCGGAGGTGCAGCCTTATTTCCGTACCTGCGCCAGTGACAGACGCCTTGCCTGCAGTGTCAGAACGGAGATCCATCAGGACAGAGTGCCCTGACGTAGAGCCTGCAGGCTGGGGTCTGCACATCCACACATCTCTTGTGTGTATTCCATCGTGTGCCTATCCTCTGGTCATTCAAGGGCAAGAGCCCCAGGCCTCGGGAAGAGCCCTGTGGCCAGCGCCAAGAGATCTGGTTTCTGACGCCGGCTCTGATACCGACCAACTGCATGGCCCTGGCCAGATCGTTCAACCAGAGCTCTTTATCCATCCTCCGGCAAAGTGATTTCACACTCTTCATTGCTGCTCACACGGGTGCCCCCCCCAAGTGTGTCCCCCCAAGTGTGTCCCCTAGCTCACTGGGTGGCTCAGTACGTGCATTTGCTGAGTGGACGGGTGAACGAATGACTAGGTGGACAAACGACAAATTCTGCACCTTCGTTTACCCATCTGTGAACCAAGGGACATGACTCCAGGCTTCCTGAAGTTCCGTCCTTCTGCAGTTACATCTGAGTGGGCTTTCTGGGCCTCACGCAGAGTTCTTCCAAAGTTGCTTAGAGCCACACGCCTGGGCCAGTTGGGCTTTGGCAAATTCATTTGATTGACTCTCCTGGAGGGTAAAGGCTGGGTCATTTATTGTCACAGTTTCATAGCCTTTTTTTCTATGATCAGTGATAAGATCTCAGAAGATGAATACTGAGTGTTTGTTGAGTGAAAAATGAACCACTTCCAACCATGGTCTGCTTCTCTAGAGACACATTTCAGAATACGTAGCCAGTGATTCTCATGGCAGACAAACGTGCCAGCTGCTCAGAGAGCATCCTCAGTGACAGGACAGGGTGTGTCCCTCTTGCCGGTGTTAGATGTGATGTCAGCCCGTCAACACAGAGTCAGGAAGCATCATGTCCAGACCCCAGCCGCAGTGTAAGAGGGGGGCTGACAACCTGGGAAGTGCCCTCAGGTGAGCGGCCAAGATGGTACAAAGTCTGGAGATGACCTTGAACGAGGAGTGGTTGAAAAGGACTGCCCTGACTGGTGTGTCTCAGTGGGTTCAGCATCGTCCCATAAACTGAAAGGTCGCTGGTTCGGTTCCTGGTCAGGGCGTGTGCCTGGGTTGTAGGCCAGGTCCCCAGCTGGGGGCAGGCAAGAGACAATAGATCAATGTTTCTCCTGCACATTGATATTTCTCTCCCTCTCTTTCTCCTTCCCTTCCCCTCTCTTTAAAAATGAATAAATACAAGCTTTTTAAAAAAATAGAAAAAAATGGTTTGATTCCCAGTCAGGACATGTGCCTGGGTTGTGGGCCAAGTCCCCAGTAGGGGGCGCATGAGAGGCAACCGCACATTGATGTTTCTCTCCCTCTCTTTCTTTCACCCTTCCCCTCTGTCTAAAAATAAATAAAATCTTCAAAAAAAATAGAAAAAAAAAGAGCTAGAGGTATTCACTAGAAGAAAGGGAGATATGAGTGAATGCGTGAAGAGTTATTACAAAGAGTTTCGTCCGAGCTACCTCAGAGTTGGGTGTGTGTTCTTCCCTGCATGGGGGTCCTGAGAACAGACCTGCCCCTGCCTGATGTAAGTCACTGGGAGGCCTCCACCTAAGAACTTTCAAAGATTTTTTTCAACCGAGCTGTAAGAACACAGAACCATGTGTCCCCTGAAGTAGAGAAGGAATGATCCCTGCTGAGGACAAAGCACAGGCGGCCGCTGCAGGCCGGGGGCCTCCCAGTGAGAAGATGCCCGGGTTCCTAAGACTCACGCACTGCAGCCACGAGGATGGCCCTTGCTTTGTTCATTGAGAAACTGTCCGTTGGTCCTAGCTGTGGTCCCTCTCATTCCTGCCTGGGCTCTGCTAGGCACATTTTTTTAGTCGGTGGTTTTGGCCCACTAACTGAAATGACTCCACAACGTGTCTCTTCTCTGTCTTAAAAAAGAGAGAGAAAGAACAGAGAAAAGAAAAGAAAAATCTTTTTCTCCCCAAATAAAGAGCTCAGGATAGATGTTAACTAAACTTACTGGGGTAATCATTTCATAATATATAAGTGAAACCATTATGCTGAACACCTTTAACTAACAGTGTTCCATGTCAGTTATGTCTCAACACAGCTGGGGGAAAAAATAAAAAAAAATACAGTCAGGAAGACTGTACGCAAATGGAGAAATTCCATGAGACCCTATTAAACGAACAAACAGGCAAAGAAACAGTTAGCCCTCCAAGCAAAAACGTCGCGGCAGCCAAGGCTAGCGCCCCCAGCCCAGTCTGCTGGGCAGCCCTGAGAGCAGGGCTTTTGTCATCTGTCTTTGCAATCTTTTCGGGGAGGATGGGTCTGCTCCACCCGAGGCTGGACCCAACCTGTTCAGACCTGGCGACGGGTAGGGGCAGAGCCCTCGGAAGCTCAAACCTCCTGAAGGTGGATGCAGAGGAAGAAAGTTGGTCTCCATGGCAACGAGGGGCTGGTCCACAACCGCCTCTTTTTCACCTGGAGCCAAGACTCCAAACAGGGACTCCGGCCTGAGGTTTGCACGCTGCCCGGGGCCTCCTATCTGGGGGTTGGTGATGTCAGCGGAGCCTCTGAGGGGAGATTTTCTCGGAATTGTGCAGGGGAAGGCCCATAAAATACAAATTCACCTATCAGCGGCAAGGCCTAAAATAAAACCTGATTCACAACCACTTTACGTGTGAAAACACCAGCAGCAACCAGCAGTAGCCCCCCCCCCGCCCCCCACCGGCGTCCCCCACCCACGGCTCATGGGGTTTTCTTTTCCTAGTAGCCCAGACTGTCAGAGCCAGCACGGCTCTCGGGATGGTCCGGCCCCCTCGTCTGACAGATGAGGTTTCGTTTGAAGCTTCGCTCCAAGCCGGCTTGGCTTCCAACAGGAAAGCGTTAACATTTTCCAGAGGCAGCCCTGGCATCCCGGCTGAAGGCTACTTGAACGTGAATGCCGCGTCTTGTTTCAATTAGCTCTGGCGCTCTGGGCACGGAGACTGGAAAAAGGAGCGCGCGAGGCGGAGGAAGTGACGTCACTAGAGACCCCAGGTAGAAAGCCCGGTGCTGTGACGACAGTGGCCAGCCAAGAGCCCTCCTCACTTGTTTGGCCGGTGCTGGAGGGAGACATAGGGCTGCTGCTTCTGGAGCAGCTGGCTGTAGGTGGCAGCTATTGGTTGTCGGGGACTGCTAAAGGAGGGGCACTTCAGTCACGTGGCTCAGGTAGAGGTGGGCCGCTTCTGTCCCCACCGAGCTGGGTCCCAGACACAGGGGCGCCACCTACTGGCTGCGGAGACCAAGGGGCTCCCTGTTTGCAGCCACTGTGGACAAAGAAACTGCACAAACTGTGGACAAATCCAGCTGTGTTTGCTGGGCCGCTTCTCCAGGGCTTCGAGCTGCTTGAAGAAGAGCCTTTTCTCCAGCTCTGTCCCCAACACTGTCCCCTCTCCGCCAGCCTTGGCTCTCCCACCTGCTGCCTCCCACATGGAAACCAGGCTCAACCACACACAGTCCCGTGCCTCCTGGGGTCCTGGGCTCTCTACAGCGCCGCGAAAGACCCTGCCTGCATGGATTTCTCTCGTGTGTGTGTGCGTGTGTGCGTGTGTGCGTGTGTGCGTGTGTGCGGTGTGTTTGGGGGGAAGGGAGGGTGGAACCAGGGAGGTTGTGCTGACAATTGCAAGTCTGTTCTGAAGCCCAGAGGAAAAAATTAGTGCAGGCAAAGAGAAAGAAAATTTCAGGGTTTCCAAGAATACTTAAATAATTGCTCCTATGCTGGCCCTCAGATGGGTGGTTGGTGTGAGTAATAGCTCTGGCACGAGTCCCTGACACCACACTTTGTCCTGGAGGCCAGGCCGGCTCTGTCATGTCTGCAGGGATGTCCCGCGGGAGTGTGGGGATCTGGGGGCACAGCCATGGAACGCCGGGCTGTCGGGCGAGATGGTGAAGGCGGCTCCTTACCGTCGAGGGGCGTGTCCGCCGGCTCACGGCTCTCTGAGGTGTGAGAATTCTCTCTACCCAGCAAATGCCTGGCCTGTCTTATCACCCGCTCGAAGCCCAGTGCATGTAAGGAGGTGACACGTCTGTCTTATTTGGGGGCACCCTCATCTTGCATCCAAAGCACTGGGCTGACCTGGGTGCTGGGTGCTTGTAGGACCCTCGATTGTCGACTCTGCCGATTGTGTCTGGAGAGCGGTTGAGTGGGCTTTTGCCTTTGCCTATGGTCGGGCTGGGGTTGCATTTTTAGCTGTAGATCGACTAGGATATCAGCTCCCGGAGAGTGGTGAGGGTCTTTTCCGGGGTTCCCAGAGTTGCGAGCGGAGGAGGAGCCAAGGGCTGGATGCCGGAGGCGCAGGCTCTGGTCCCGACGCTGCCACTAGGAGCTGTGTGCGCTGGGGCATGTCCCCCATTCCTGCAGGCAGGACTTGGCTGTGTCTTCCAACGCCACAGGTTGTGACCCGTTCGCCAGGGGTCATTAAATCAGTGCAGGCAAGAGTATCTCCCAGGTGTGCTTCTCCGGCGGGCGGCCTGTGTGCTGTGGGATCCAGGGCCCGAACCCCTTTCCCTTCTGACTCTCCAAACACAGCGTTTCTGGGTCAGGAGGGCTCTCGGGCCACGGCCCGAACCCTGAGTCACCTGGCTGTTCCCAGGGGATCCTGCGTGCCTCCTCCATCTACTACTGTATCACCGTGATCTCCCGAGGGTGGCCAGGGCGACTTCCTCTGATGCTAGAAAGTGCTGGTGCGTGGGCACACATGCTCAGTCTCCCTGGGGCGCCCTCCTCTCTGCCTGCTCGCGGCTGTGAAGTTGGAGCGGACCATGCGGCTCTGCAGGTTGTACCTGCTGACAGCTGTACCAGCTGGGGGCAGGAGACATGCACTGGGGCTCAGTGTCCCTGCCTCAATGTGTGGGACCCTCCTCATTGGCTAGCCGTCACTTTCCTGTCCTGGGGGGGAAATCCCAGGGGCTTCTCTGGACGTGAATGTCACTGTTCCGATTCTCACTCAGCATTGGCTTCCCATGAAGCCCCCTGTGCTTCTGGCTGTGCACAGGGCAGTGGGTGACCTGTCCCTGCAGAGCCTCCTGCATCTTGACCTCTGTCTCTCTCTCTCTCTCTCTCTCTCTGACACACACACACACACACACACACACACACACACACACTGCTCAGTTCTCTCTGCCCTTTGCTTCCGCTGCTTGTTGGGACAAGTGACCCCTAGCAGAGCCCTTGTTCAGAGGGGGTCCCTCATTTCCTCCAAGTGCATACTCCAGACCACAACCAACTCTCTGAAAACGATTTAAATCCAAATATGGAGGAAACAACAGCAATCCATGTGCCCTGAAGGTTTCGATCGCCACCTCCTCCAGGGTCATAGGATGGGGCCCCCCAGATTACCCGAGTCGCATGAGGAAAAGAAGGCCCTGATGCTGAATGTGGGGTGTCATGGTCAGGACTCGGTGCCCCGGCCACGCCTGAGGGGGGCTCTCTGGCCTAGTCGGAGGCCTGTGGCAGGACACGTGGGGGGCACCACAAGGGGTAGCCCTGAGAACGGGTGCAGGGCTGTTTACGTCCCCCCCGAAGGGAAGGGAGAACAGGAACCTACTGACATTCCTCCGAGACTTCCGTGAAACCAGGACCGCGTGGTCTGCCGGCTCAGAGCGAGGGCCGACGCGGAGAAACCGTGTCTCTCAGCCGGAGACAGTGACAAGCATGCGTATCGGCCTCCACATGAGTTTTGGAATTTTTTTTAAGCCTCCACAGGAGAAACCAAAATCTCAGGTGTTCTCCTCTTGTGGGTTTGGGCCCCAGTGCACACGATCTCTGAGGTCCAGCTCCCAACAGGGAAAATGAACAGACTCAGTGCCCAGCAGGCCGCGGGCCTGGCGCCCCCGCAGCAGAGCGCAAGCTCAGCCGAGCTCCATTCAGTCTGGACGGACGCTCCGAACGCCCGGGCGGCGAGGGGAGGACTTCCGGCTGGAGAGCGGAGTTCCGCCAAAGCGCCCTCACGGTCGGACGAGCCACAGAGCGCTTGCGGAAACAGGATCGGCCGTGAGAACAGAGCAGAACACCAGCCGGAGAGACGGCAAACAAAACCTTTCTGGCTCTGAGGCTGGACCACACCCGGCTGTGAGGTCTGAGCGGAGACCCCAGACTCCAGACCAGGTCCAGGGCGAGGGGTGGGCGGGTGCCTCTGGAGGGCCGTGCTGTCGGCCGAAGTGCCTTGGGTTCACAGTCATAGACCCTTGCTCACCTCAGATGTGCTTCGGGCTCAGACGCGGCCTGGCAGGCGGTGGGCTCCTCCATCCGCACCCACACCCTGTCTCCGTGAGCCCCGCCCCTGCTTCAGCCTTGGGGACAGCGCATCCCGCATCCCGGGGACGCAGAGGTGGGGCCCCGCCCCAGTGCCCCACTCCCGTCTCTCAGCTCCTAAAGGGGCCCGACCAGCGCCTGAACATCTCTCTTTAAAGGTGTGGGCTGGCACGCATGTGCGGGGTGTGTGTGTGTGTGTCCTTCCGTGCACGCACCTGTGCATCTACACCAGACGCCGTTTACAGTAACTGGAGAAGCAACCGCCTTTCTGGAAGGCACCTCAAGCCTTCTTCCTCTCTCCCCCCAACCACAAAGCCTCAGGGCACAGTGTCCCTGCTGTCACCAGGCCCAGAGTGGTGGGGGGTGGGGGAGGGGCTGGTGGAAGGAAGGGGAGGCTCTCGGGATGTAGTCCCCTCCACCCGCAAAGCAAATCTTAAGCGAGTGTGAGTTGTGTCCCACTAGCCTGGGTGCAGGGAAGTTCATATTCTTATCTTTTTCTAAATCCAACTGAATAAAACCCTGGGACCTCGCTTTGCAGGATGGTGAGAAATTCTCGTCTCAGACCCTCCACTGTGGTTTAGGAAAAGAGTTGCCCGGGAGCGGGCTCACTCGGACTGCTCACCGTCCAGGCCCTTGAGGCGGCCCATGAAGGCAGCTATTCCATCCTTCCCTGTCGGATGGGGGATTAAGAGACATTCATTAAAGACAAGCTCCAGTCCCCTCGCTTTGGAGCTCAAAAGAAAAAGCTGAACAGCCCCCTGCTGAGTGGGACCCGCTCTCATTGAGAAAGCGCAGCTGGGCCGCAGGGAGGTGGGCGGTGTCGGCGGTGTGTCCGGAGTGGCCCTGTGCGTGGCAGTGTCCTGGCTCCCGGGCCAGCTGAGTCAGCTTCCTCACCTACTAGATGGGGGGAGGTGATGACGAGGACCCCTGGCTCCCCCAAACCTTGCCTTTTCCCTGTGCCCCTGGACTATGCCAGTCTCGGAGAGTCAGCCTTTCAGATGTCTCCCCCCACCCCCCACCCCCGGTTGTTTTCCTCTTGGCCGGCCAGGATCCTGTTTATTGGTGAAATCCTTCCTGATTAGACAGACCCTCCCTCCCCTTGACCTTTGCTTGGCTGTAAACATATTTCTCTTTCATAAAACGTGTTTCCTCAGTCACTCACGGGTTGTAAAACTCTCCGGTGATTCTTTACAAAAACACAACTTGCTCACAGGTGCCTCCAGAGGCTGAGGGCTCCCAGACTGCCTTGATCCTGTGCATTTTAGATTTGCTGCTTTTTGACGGTCCAGCTCTGCCGCCCGAATCCTCTGTGTGGGTAGCTTGCTGCGGCTTCAGTGGACTTGAAGCCCTTCCTCCAGGAGCGCACAGGGGCCAACTCTGAGCAGCAGAGGAGGAAAGGGGAGTACAGAGGGAAAGAGAGGCAAACCTGAGGTCCGAGGCTTGGTTCACAGTACCCTCAGGTTCTTGCAGTTCCAATCCAGGGGCCCCAGAGCGCTAGTCAAACTCCCTTGGGGGCGCAGGGTCCAAGAGCTCTGCTGACCAGTTCCAGTTCTGCTGTAGGCTAGCTTGTGACCACCGCCCAGTCTCGTCCCTGTCCTCAGTCTCAGTTTCCCTAAAAAAAAAAAAAGACTTCATTTACTTATTTTTAGAGAGGGGAAGGGAGGGAGAAAGAGAGGGAGAGAAACATCAATGTGTGGTTGCCTCTGGAGCACTCCCTACTGAGGACCTGGCCCGAAACCCAGGCATGTGCCCTGACTGGGAATCAAACCGGTGACCCTTTGATTCACAGGCCAGCACTCAGCCCACTGAGCTGCACTAGCCAGGGCCTCAGTTTCCCATTTTTAAAATAAGCAGATTTGGCTTAAAATCGTGGTTTTGAAGCTGTGTTCCCTGGATTCTGAGGGTTCTGGGGACGTTTTGCTGATGCCTGGCAGAGGAGGTAGAGGTTCCCAGGAGGGCGTCAGCCTCCCCCACAACCTGTCTGACTGGGGCAGCCTGGCGTGAATCCAACTCCCACAGGAGACCCCTCTTGAAAGTGACACTGAAAGGTCGAAACAGCCCACGTGCTCATTTTTTAGGTTGCTGGTTAATAAACTACGATATAGGCGCAAAATGAATACTAGACAGCTGGGGAAAAGGAGGGTGTGCTCAAAAATAATGATAAGGAAACACCTCCAGGACGTCCCCAGCAAAAACAGGAACACGCAGAATGGTGCATCGTATGCGATGTGCCATGCAGTTCAGGGGGGAGGGGATGAAATCAGACATATCTGTGTGTGCTCGGTCCGAGTTAAGAGGCGCTGGAAAGGCATGCAAGACCCTGGTGGGGTGGTTAGCCTGCTCCTGGGGAGGGGGGAAGGGGAGGGGGGAGTGGCGGTGGCCATGGGGAGAAATAGGATTTCTCCATGGTTAGCTTTCTACAGAATCTTGACTTCGAGCCACGTAAATATATTACCTTTTCAAGAAAATAAACTTTACATTTAAAATATATACCGAGTCGGTGGGGGAAAGGGTCAGGGGAAGAATGAATCGGCCGGATGGCGTCTGCCTTCCCTTGTGGGCACGGCGGGCAGGCTGGTGAGGGAGCTGAGAGACGCCCACGAGTGCCTGTGTTGAAAGGCAGAGGGGGAAGGGAGGTGCTTTAGGTCCAGGGGTCTGAGGACAGGGAGACCGGCTCCAGGGCCCATCCACTGGGTGGCCAGGGCCGTGTCCAGCTCTTCAGCACAAACGGTTGATGGAGGAGACCACCGGCACCCAAGCCTCAGGCCTTTCCTTGCTCCCCTGCCTGGCCTGGGCTCCCTGTCTCCGGGGGGGGGGGGGAGGCCAGCGGCTGCCCTCCACCGCCGGCCAGCCGAAGGGCCCCACGGGCGGGCCGGCAGGCCAGAGCCTCCTCCACGCAGGGCTGTCTCCGCCTGACGCCAGCCCCAGACTGTGGCCTGAGCTGCGTCCAGCACAGAGCCCACCGCACAGATGTTGCCATTCTCTGGCTCTAGACGAGCTTCTTGGAAAAATCACGGAGCCAGCCTCCCTCAATCCACCTTTGAGCGGAGAGAAGAGGGGCCCTTCTCTCCTGTGGCTGCGGGCACCTGGCTGCCGATCTATGCGGCCCTTGTCTGCGCTGCTGGCTTCTGTCCTAGGACCCTGTAGGGAGGTGGGTGGGCCGAGGGGAAGGGGGGGAGGCTCCAGTCAGCCCCTGTCTGAGGTCTCCATGCTCTCTCTGGCTTTGTCTGGCCTGCCTGCCGACAGTAAGTGGGCTGGCTGAGGGTGGGGGGGCATGGCAGCCGGACCAGGACGGGCCCCAGTAAGGGAGATGCCTCCTGGACACAGAAAAGTGGGAGGGGCTCAGCAGGGGTGGAGCTGCTGTTAGGTGCCGGGCTTTGCGGGGAGGCTGACGTGTATTCAAATCCAGCCTCTCCTGGAGGAACTCCGTGGCCTTGAGCAAGCTACAGAGTGGACTGTCTGAGCCTCACCTTCATCATCTGTACAATGGGGATGATGATGATAATACCCCCGAAGGTAATAAATAACCTAGTCAGGCAGCACTGAAAAAATATTGGCTGCCTTCTCCCTCCCGGATATAAGGTGTTAGGTCAATGCCGGGCAGGGTTTAAGATCCGAAACCCCGAGGGCCTGGGTTCCAATCCCAGCTCCGCTGTTTACTATCTGTGTGAGCTTGCACCAGTTACTTAACCTCTCTGTGCCTGAGAAAATGGGGGAAACGAGGACTGAGTTCACAGGACTGAGGGGGACACACGAGGTCAGAGCAGTGCCTCCAGCACTTGTAGTGTTACCTCTAAGCATCATTATGTCAGCCACTGTCCCCCTGCCTCCAAGGTCCTCATGGACCCTTTTTTAGCTCATAAAACGTGTGCACTGTGATCTCAGGGCCTCTTCTGCAGCCGGGCTGCATCTGCTTCTGACCAGGGCTAGGGAGCGGGGCAGAGAGTTCATGTCAACCCCAACCCCTTGCCCGCCTCCAGCCAGCATCTGTTTTTCATAAGCCGCCCCAGTGGTTTGTCTGGGAAGACCAGTGAGTGTCCTTAGGCAACTCACCCATCCAGGCGTCCAGGCTGCTCACGGAGCAGGCAGATCTTTCTGGGCCCTCTTCCCACCCTACCTCTGGCCCTGACACACCTTGGGGCCACGTCACCCTCTAGGCAGCACTGCCAGGGACGTCACTCCCCTGTCCCGGCGGCAGCCCGCCTACCCCTAGGTTCCCGGAGGCCCACTGCCGCCAGCAGCACACCAGGCCCGGGGCCGCCTGGTGACTGCAGTAGTCCAAGCCCTCGCCGAGCCAGGGACCAGCTGCCCCTCAGCCCAGAACCGCCGCCCCCAGTCATGCCCTCATTGCCAGGCTGCAGCCGCTCTGTGCCCTGAAAAGAAAGAGACTGTGGTTCCTTCTGGTGCTGCAGGCAGAAGGCAGGACTTCCAGAATATTCCGTTTCTGGACCCTGGCGAGAGGCTGGCAGGGCCCTGGGCCCCTCCATCATCCCTCTCACTGTCCACCCCACTCCCGTGGGGCCTGGCTCCCCTGCTTTCTCGTCTCCCCTCCCGCAAATGGAGTCGGAGCTCTGTTCTCGGTGTCAGCCAACACTTGCTCCGGCGCGGACACGTAAGGACGGTCTGCTGTGTCTTCGAGCCAACAGGGCAGGGAGTCACCGCTTCTGCGTCGAAACAAGCCCTGGTAGGTGATGGGTGTTCTCTGACGGCCCCGTGATAAAGTAGCATGCTAACATCCATGCTCAGTTCCTCGTCATATGTGAGGCTTCAAGGACAACCATGAGAAGATAGGTCCGCCCAGTCGGGCTTCTGTCCTGTGGTCACTAGTGAGGAGAGGGCCTGGCCCCCTGCAGGTGCTTGCTTGTTGAGTGACTATAAGCAGGAGCTTGCACTAGACCTCCTGGCCAGGGGAGGTTCCTCCCCTCTGCCTTTAATGTTTGAGAACCACTAGGTCATGTGTGAGGTCATTCTATCACCATAACACCACAGTGACGTTGTGGGACAGGCATCTCTATGGGGCAGAACCGCCGCTGAGCACCTGAACTCCGCCCCCTACCCCCTGTTGTTGCAGCTGAGGACCCTGAGGCTGAGAGTGTGAGCACAGACCTCCTGGGTGCCAGGAGGCACTCTGGTCTCGGTTCGTGCAGGCTGGGTGTGCGAGGGGGGCTGTGTCCGTGGAATGTGAGAGAGGGGTAGACAAGGGCCCACGGGAGGGAGCGGAGGGGGAGGCTTCCCAGAAGAAGCGGCGCAAGTGGAGATAAAAGAAGGAGGGATTTTCTAGCTGTGGGGTGTCTCAGGCGTGCTGTGGTGGGGGCTGGTGTGAACTGTGCAGGGTGACGCTGGAGGAGGAGGTGGGAGCCACTTCCTGAGGGGCCTGGCCTGCCTCCTGCAGGGGCTTGGATTGGGGGACGGCCTTCCTGGTTGTAAGCAACAGGAACCAACTTGGGCTAATTTCATCAGAAAAGGGATTTCTTTGGAGAATAAATCACAGACCAGGGGGGGAAAAAAGAGTCATGAATTAGGCTTGGAAGAGCGTAGGGAACCTGAAAACTGTCCAGAGTCTGGGTAGTGAGAACTTTCGATTCGTCAGAGTGCTCTCGCTGCTGGAATCAATGAGCCATAGGTTTGCAGCCTCGACACATTTCGAGTAAGGTTCAGAGCCCTTGGATACAGAGACCAGTTGGCCCAGCGTGGGAAGGGCGGGGACTCCTGGCAGATGATCCCACCAGGTCTTCACACTTTAGGGAAGGGGTAGGTCTCGAGGAAACTCTGAAGTCTTTCTTCCTGAGGAAGGGTAGAAATCCTCAAGGAAGGGACATCGGAATGACGGTGCCGGGTAGGGTTTCGGGGGGTGCAGGGTCTGAAGTGGTCCTGGGGTGGCCCCATGGCACAGGGTTCGCGTTCAAGGGAGGCTAGCAGGTCGTCATGTGCAGGGGTCGTCGAAGTTGTGGATGCAGATATTGTTAGGTGCACACACGTTTGCGTTTGTTATGTCCTTTGTCATTGTCACTCATTTTACCAGCTCATAAACGCTCTCTTCATCGCCTAGGATCTTCGTGGTCTCACATACTGTTCATCAGAATTTAAAGTGGTACTCGGGTTGTACCCAAATGTGTGTTTCTCTCTACTGTTTTATTCCCTGCCACACCTAAAGTCTGTGCCATCTATGCCAATGTTTTCTTTCTCTTTTTGGTAATTAAAGTGATAGGGGACCCTGGCTGGTGTGGCTCAGTGGACTGAGCGCCGGCCTGGGAACCAAAGGGTTGCAGGTTTGATTCCCAGTCAGGGCACATGCCTGGGTTGCAGGCCAGGTCCCCAGTAGGGGTGTGCAAGAGGCAACCACACATTGATGTTTCTCTCCTTCTCTTCCCCTCTCTCTAAAAATAAATAAATACAATCTTTTCTAAAAAGAGATAAAGGAATCACAGAAAATAACATTTGTGCCACCAAGTTAAGCCTATCAGCTTTGTCGAGAAATTCCACACAAAAAATTTTATGCTAGTTGATTAGCATCAGTTCCATTTTGTTACTCAGCAGCCCTTTTTCAGCTCTTGCTGGCTCCTTTCTGAAGTTCCCCTGGGGAATAGCCCCCCAATTCCTACTTCCTTACATCCGTATCCCCCCCGAAACATGCGAATGTCAAATTCCCATCACCTGTGGGTGTTTCCTGTCCCAGGGAAAAGACGTCCTCAGCTGTGATCAAGTTAAAGATCCTGAGAGAAGGGGCTAATCCTGAATTATCTGGGTGTCCCCGAATGCCACCGAGTATCCTTATGAACGAGAGGTAGAGGGAGATCCCAGACCACAACCGGGAAGAAGGAGGCTGCATGCAGCTGGAGGCAGAGACCGAAGTGACACGGGCACGAGCCGTGTCCTCAGCGCCCTCCAAGGGAACGAGGACACTGCGATTACAGACGCCTGGCATCCGGAACGGCGAGAACATTAATTTCTACTATTTGAAGCCACTGAGGCAGTGGGCCCTAAACACCCCGGGGCTGGGACAGGAAAACGAAGCTGGAAGGACACCCAGCCTCGAGCGAGGGAGCAGCTCAGCATCCTGAGCGGCGTCCCCGGGGGTCCCCTCGCACCCGGGAGCAGAGGCCAGCGGCTCTGCCACCAGTCCCCTGGCCCCTCACTGGAGACCAGGGTGCTGGGGCCCGGCCAGTGTTGGTCTTGTCCTCCGCATCTCGGCAAAGCTGCTCGAAACTCTCTCTTCCCCCGGCAGGAAAAGCATATGTTCTTTCCATATAGAGGAGAAATTGTTCTGCAAGTGAGTAAGCCTCTTGGCTGCGGAGCCTGGCCCAGCCCGAAGCACTCCGGGCAGGAAGTGGGCAGCGTTCGTTACCACTCTGGGAACCGGCCTGGACTGGCTCCTCGCCCTGGGGCCAGCAGCCCGGCCTTTGGGTTGGGTGGGGTGGGGGGCGGTGGGGAGCAGGGGCTGGCTTGGACAGCTCAGGGTAGGGGCTGCTGTCCCTGAAGAGAAGCACGTTTCTCCGTGTGGGCTGGGCTGGCGGCTGAGGGGCTTGCGTGGAGGAGCCAGCCTTTCCCCCTTCCCCTCACTCCGCGGGCAGCAGACTGGTCGGAGTCGGAGGTTGACTCAGGTGTGTTCTGCTGGGCTGGGCCGTTTTTATTTTCAGAAGGTCATTTCCAGCCCCCCCCCCCATTCTCCTTGATGCCTTCAGAGTTAGGTGGCAGCTGTGACCCCATCCTGGTGCCTTACTCTCTTCTGCCATGGCCACGTGACCGTACAGGTCTCCCCAGAGCCAGCCCTGGGCTGGGGGATGCTGCTCTTCTCTTGTCTCAGTGGAGCCCTGGTGTTCGTCCCTCCTCATCTCCATCTGTTAAGAATCCACTGAGGCCCCTGCTGGTGTGTGGCTCGGTGGACTGAATGCTGGCCCGTGAACCAAGGGTCACCGGTTCGATTCCCAGTCAGGGCACATTTCTGGGTTGCAGGCCAGGTCCCCAGTAGAGGGCGTGTGAGAGGCAAACACGCATTGGTGTTTCTCTCCCTCTCTTTCTCCCTCCCTTCCTCTCTCTCTTAAAAATCTTAAAAAAAAAAAAAAAAAGAATCCACTAAGGGTAGGCCCTGGGGAAATGGGCAGGAAGGGGTGGGGAGGCAAGGACGTGGGGAGAGTTGGTGTGGCCGAGGGCAAATGGGTGGCTGGCATGGCGGGGAGGAAATGTTGAATAAATTGGGGATATTTAACGTGGAACCTTGGGGTAGAGATGAGAGTCGTGACAACTACTGGATGATGGGTGACAGGTCACCATGTTGACAAGGACGTGGATGTGTCATGGACAGGAGTGTCAGTGGGGCAAGTTCTGTGTGTGTACATCAGGGACCCCGGCCCTCTGAGGACTGCTTTTGGGACAGTGAGTTAACTCCCTGCCATTGGACACATCCAGGCCGAGAGTGTTGCCGCATCCCCAGCCAGACGGGGCCAGGGGCCAGGTGGGAGGTGGACTGGAGCTTCTGTATCACACTGGTGGCCCGAGGGTCAGACACAGCCCTGAAGATGTCCCCACTGGCCAGCACTTCTGCCGGCCTCAGTTGGCTGGGGCTGAACGCCGGCTGCCCCGTGGGGTGGAGCTCGTCCTCACTCCCCGTCCTAACAGCCCCTCAGGCATCCACCGCCGTGAGCCCTGGAGCAGAGGCCTTGACCACAGGCCTTGACCACACTCACCTTTCTAGCCTCCCTAGATGCAGCCTGCAGGGAAGGAGAAGGTGGTACCTTCCCACAGGCCCAGACGAGACCACCCGGCAGGACCCGGGGTCAGAGAGAGCTCCCACCTGGCTGGAGACCACTGCTGCACATGCCCCTCCCCCATCACGCAGGACAGCACGGTCACTCGCCTGGGAAGGATCCGCAGCTGTGGGTCTGAGGGAAGGCGGGGTGGGGTGGAGGCACAGAGGACTGGGAACTGGCCTCTGGAAGCACAGCGGGGCAGATAAGGGGCATGGGGAGAAGAGGTGGGAGGCCAGGCGGTGCTCAGAAGCCCGGCTCTGCCTCCTCCTTGGGTGTCTGGGGTGGGCCCTGCCTGGCCCTTTTCAACACTGGGGATGTCGGAACAGGCCATGAAGCGGCCACTCACAAACACTACTTCCCTTTGCTCCCTCCTTCATGAAGGATGCACCTCCTCGAAGGAACCCCACAAGTGCAGGCGTCAACTTGGTTTCTGTGAGGGCCCTGCTGGGTCGGGGCCTGGAGGGGCAGCCCGGAGGCAGCCCTGTGTGTTTATTACGGTCCGTGGTGGTGGGTGCCGCTTATGGGTCTCCACTGGGCACCTTGCGTCTGAGGCCTCGGTTCTCTTCCCAGCCTGTTGGGTGGATGGGAGCACTGAGCCCCTGGCGGCTGTGCTGACCCTAAAGCTGGTGTTCTCTCCAGGGCACTCCTGAACGTCTGTGTTTTTCACTTGAGTGCGTTTTTTTTTTTTTTTTTAAACACCACTGTGTGGGAGGCAGGGAGCCCACGCTGTCCACCGGGTCCTGGTGCCCTCCTGGGACTTGGAGTGCCTGCCTCCTCAGGTTTTCTGTTCCCCAGGGGCATCCAAGCAGCACAGTGGAGGCAGGGTCAGGTTCGATTTCCTTTGGGAATCCTGGCTCATCTCTCCTTTCAAGGAAGCCTGGGGCCGTGCAAGGAAACTTTCTGGGAGTTGGGGAACCTGGGGTTACCCTCCAGGCCAGGCTGCAGCACTGCCCCGGCCCTCCTGAGCCTCTGCTCAGAGGGAGGGCAGCTGAGAGGCTCCCCCGAGGAGCAGCAGCCCTCAGACCCAGTTTTGCAGACAACCCTCAGGCCTCACACCAATGCTCCTTGTGCCGGTTCAGCCTGGCCGATACACGGTCCAACAGCACCACCTGGTGGCCAGTTACGGTCAGACAAGGCGGCCGCACCTGGCAGCTTTGAGGGTTCAGAAAAAACGGTGCAACCGCAGAGGGCCCTGAGAGCGCGGGCTGCACCTCTGCACCCTCCCAGACGCGGGAGGGAGCCCTCCAGGCTCCCAGAGGTTAGGGCTCAAACACTGTAAAGCAGAGTGAAAGGCACTCGGGCTGTGGGGTCTGACGGGCCTTGGTTTGAATCCCCGCACCCTCGATCTTACCACCGAGCCCCTCACCTGCGCAGTGGGGCTGTTTAACACAGGGCTGTGACCCTCTCTCTGCCTGACAGGCAGCCCCTAAAGGGGGTGAGGGGGCAAAGCTGGACCAGGGACAGGAGTCGGCCTGGTGGCCCTTGCCCCAGGTCAGTGACCCTGAACTGTGGCTGCACGTCACAGCCCGCCCCCGATGCGGAGGCAGTGCCTCTGGAAGCCCGGGCCTGGGCCGGCAGCGTCTGCACCAACAGGGCACATTCGAAGAGTTCCAAGTCGGGGCTCTGGCCAGACCTGACGAATCAGACACGCTAGGGGTGAGCCCAGCACCCCAGGTGACGCCGGTGCACAGCCAGGGGTGAGAACCCTGTGCTTTGGAAGAACCCGAGGGGATTCGAACGTCCTGAGAGAAAAACAGCAATTCTGTTGGTAGCGGAGCTATAGCGGGGGCCCAGGCATGGGTTAAAATAACAACTCGGTAGCTGATTCTAATGAATAGTCAGCGCCCTGGTTTGGACGCTTCCCCCCTCCACCCCCCTGCACACTGCGCTTCCCTTCCTTCAGGGGACTGGGCCCTGCAGCAGGGAGCAGCCGCTGTCCCTGGGGTGCCCTGGACCCTCAGGTGCTCCGGAGATGGACCACCAGTTACTGACATTTGGGGGGTGCCTGAGCCCTGACAGGTGCCATCCATCTTGCAGGTGGGGCAGGGGAGGCCCGGGGAGGTGCAGTAACTTGCCCTGCCCTGCGCATTTACCAAATGGCAGAACCGGGGCTCCCACCTCATCCTCTGGGACTCCAGGCCCCCCTGGCTCTGCCTCCAGTCTTTGCACACACGGGGAGGAATGACTCGTGGAAGGTTGCCAGGGGTTGCACCCCAACCTTGCCCCCCACACCCTGACTCGAGGGCTCGGTGCAGGGTCCTGTCCACCGTTCCCCTGGCTGGGAGAGAAGAAGGGAGGTGACAAGGAGAGGGCCGATGCTGGCGTAGAGAAAATATAAAAGCGTTTTACTGCTACAGATGTGTTTTCCAAAAGCAGGAGAGCTGCTGTCCTGATGAGACAAAGACCTTTGGCCCCTGGAGAGGTGGCTGCCTGGAACCGAGCTGACACCACCAGCCTGCCGGCCGGCGGCCCTCAGAGGCGCTGGAGTCTCCGGGACATCTGATAGAGCTCCATGGTGGCCCTGGCGTCTTCCACCGAGCTGTGTCCAGACAGGCTGTTCTGCAGACACATGAAGAGAGTGGGGACTTGTGTGTGTGGGGTGGTGGGGGGGCGCCAGTTGCAGAGCCCTCAGGTGGCCGCCTTCCCTGTTCACACCCTAACATCCAGGGCCCCAGGGCGGGTCCGTGGCTGGGTCTCCCCAGGGCTCGGACAGCTCGGGCTCAGCCGGTGGCTGCAGCAGACCTGGCTTCCCCCATTAGCTGCCAAGGCCCAGACATGGCTGGGCCCTCAAGGCCAACGGGGACACTGCGCACTTGCTGTCAGACACAGAGGGGCTGGACTGCTCTGCGGGACGCTCCTGGGCATCGAGAAATATGTTAAAAAGACTCTTCAAAACGGCCACTTGCTCAGCAGGCTGAGCAGGTGTTTGCTGTTCAATGAGCTGCTGTGCTGCCTCTCTGTCCTTCACCCTGTGTCCCTCAAGATTAACAGAGGGGCCCAAACTTGGGCCCACATCCTGCTTCTCACGTGATCCCGGCTCCCCAGCCGAGTAGGCTGGGGCTCATCTGTCCCCTCCCATCCCCGTGTCCTGCCCCCTCCGATAACAGCCACGGTTCAGACTCCGCCCTGGTCTGGTCACTCCTCCGGCCACTCACCCATTGTCCCTGCTCCCAGGACACCGGCCCTGCCCTCCATGGGACACTCCACGGTGCATGCTCATTACCCGGTTAGGGTCCACCCTGCATGACCCAAGGGCTCCTCACGGACGGGGTCCTCAGCCCCTCATTCAGGGCAGCCCCGAGTAGGTGCCTAATAAGCATGTGTCGACCTCTCCAAAGTGCACAGCCCCTTGGGGCTGGCAGGAGACAGAGCGTCTCTGGGGCCGAATATTTGCCCTGTTGCCACTGGTGGGGTTTGGAGTCTTGGAGGGAAGGGCCGGGTCCCCAGAGCGGACCCTCCTTGTGAGGGTCCAGGCAAGGCAGGCTCTTGGGCCCCCAGCTGGGAAGGGCGGCCCCTCACCTGGATGCTCCTCCCGAGGAGGCGCTCACAGAGCACGCGGAGGGAGACGCGGCGGCAGTGCGGCACCCTGGCCCTGGCCCGCAGCACCGTGTCCTCGGCTGTGTCGTGGATGCTGTGGCCGCTCATGCTCTCCTTCAGGGCCGCGAAGTCGTGCTTCAGGTCGTGGCCCACCACCAGCTTGCCTCTCAGGAGCTGCAGGATCTGGCCAGGAAGACACGCACCCGCCACACGTCACCCAGGCCCTCCGGGTGGGTCTGGGGCAGCTGGGTGCTGTCGTGACCCAGCAGGGAGCAGCCCTTCCTGGAGTCGCTGTGTGACCTTGAGCAAAGCACTGTCCCTCTCTGGGCTTCAAATGTACCGTCTACAATACGAGAAGACCGGACCAAGGCTCTCTTCACACTTAACTAGTTTAGGTCTGTGCTGAAGGCCCATCCGATTCCTCCAGTGGTTTCAATGTGGAAGAGCCATGTATGAAATAATAAAAATAAATAAGCCCTGGCTGGCGTAGCTCAGTGGATTGAGC